>JAVJIF010003276.1:0-275723 GCA_038442645.1 Agave tequilana
AATTTAAAACTGTCATCATTGGCACTCTTCTTCCATAGGAAAGGATCTTCGAAATCATGAAGAATGATCTTACCATGATGATGATTATCTTCCATAAATGGTAATACTTCAAGCTTGTTGATCCCAACTCCTTTGTACTCCTCCTGTAATTTGTCGACCTTCTCGGAATTTCAGCGGTTGTAAAAATTTCTTCTAAATCAACACCTTACTTTATTTTCTTTGGTTCCACGAAGAATTTGCCTTGATTGCATATGGGCACAAGTTGTGGCTTCTCTTCCTTTGACCCAGGAATAGGTGGCATAGGCTTCATGACTTCATGGAGAGATTGTGCTTGGCTGATAACCACTTGAAGGTTTAATAAATCTCTCTTTATTGACTGCTCTTTAACTGATAGTTGCTGATGTGGATTCGCAGTCTCGTTGATCGATAAAATCTCATGAACGATCAGAGTCAATTCTCTAGTTCTTCTTCCTCTAAAGCAAAGTTACAGGCTTGTAAGAGTCTTTTCATCCAGCTCCTCGTTCTTATAGGTGGCTTGCTTTGGTACATATGTATGTCTTGAATTGATCCCACCATATCGCAGTCCTTCCTTTAAGTTTATGAACTACAAATTTGACATGATCTTCCATGGGAATATATCCATGTCAAACAAATTATCAACTTTCTCGATCCAAAGCAAAGTTGACTCAACATCATGACTCCCATCAAAAGAAGAAATCCTTATAAAGATTTGAGTATCCTCCTACTATATCATGGGTAGAATTAGAAAACTTATCTCTCCTATTAGCGATTGTACCAGTCCAAATGCGAGTGTGCTGGTACACTTCTTCTGATTCTGTCAGTATTTCTCTCAAACTAGAAGAAGGTTCATTGTCAGATTCGTCCGAGCTGACGGCCGGCTGCTTTCCTTTGGACTTGCTTGGCATGGTCCTTAAACCCACCATGTTCGAAGTTACCTAAGGGTACTCCACGTCTGAGAAGGTTCTCTTTATGCGAAAGTGGCGCCTCTTGGTTGAGTTGGAGGTTGGGGGCACTGATAGCTGGTTGAATACCGACGGCTTGCTCGTAAGAGAACTACAATGGCATTCGGAGAGTACTGTCATGATGAGCCGTTCATAGCAGCATTAGGGGGTGATTTGATGGACACTCCTCTTCTTTATAAAGTAGTCCCTCAGATTCATTGTAGGGGTATCTGAAGAACCAGCCTCGAACCTATGAGGGTGAGGGGTTTCAAGTTCAACATTCGTCTTGGCCTTTGGAGGCTGGACACGGACCTCGCATGATGGCACAAGTCGCAATTGAACGCGAGTCTCACGTTTGTGTTTTGCACATCAACATGTTAGACGGGGGTCTCGTATCTTGGCAGTGAAACGCGGACCTCGCGCCTATGTGCTGAGACGCACGTTTGTTGGATGCGGGTCTCAGCCTTTGCTTGAGAAACGCTGGGTTGGGCCTCGAGTTCTGGCACCGAAATGTGGGTCTGATGAAACTCGTGTTTGGTGCTAGTGGCACAGATTGCAGCTGCAGCCTCTTCTCCTTTCTAACGACGAGCACGACCCCTTCATTGACGATCAGCATTCCGGTTGATTCACAGAGGTTGTTGGGAGCCCCCGACACTAAGAATTGGCAAGGCCTTAGAGAAGAATAGCGGTGAGACTGGTCTCCACCGCGAACTAGACCATGGGTCATGGCACGGGTCTCTTGAGAGACGTTGACGCGAACCATGTCAACTCCACGGGAAACTGTTGAAGCCTTAAGAAAGTTCAAACCGGTTGTACGGTTAACTTCCGAAGAAGTTCTTCTTTGAGAAGTCTTCGAAGAGACTTGAGAGCGGTCTCCATAGAGACCTTGCGGTAGTGTAGCAGGGCCTTGGGGCTAACAGAGCCCACGGAAAGAAGTTTCTCATACTTCTCTTAGTCGAATTCGATGACGAGCGACTCGACTGTCAATCCGAGAAGCTTGATGTCGGCCAGCGCTACGGTCTTCTCATCGGTTAAAAAAATAGTCCCCACCGGAGTCGCCATCTTTTTTTTTGTCAGAAATGTGTTTATTGTAAATTTTTTTGAATGGATGAAAATTACAACAGAACAACTCACAATTACAAAAGAAATGAGGATTTGAGTGGATCTCCGTTTTGTTTAGTGTCGGGTTCTTCGTATAGCGATGGAAGGTGATTCTTGTCTTCTGTTGACTGACCTATCGAAAGCTTCTCTTTTGGACCTTCTTTTTGAGTCATTAGTGAAGTGCACAGCTTCTATAAGTAATTGAGTCTCAAAGAAATTTTATAACTTGTACTCAGTAAGTTTTAAGAAAAGAGTTGAACTCTCTAGGCTTAAAAAACTTCAAAGACTGAACTTTGCTCCGAATAAGTGGAATCTCCTCAGTTGGAATTCGAATCTCTCGAATTGAGATCTTCTCTTTTTTTTTCATAGTTTTCATAGCTATTTATAGGGGTTCTTAGGGGTAGAATTGTCCCCTAAAATTCCTCCACAATGGGGATTAATAGCCTCTTTATGTGGTTGTTAATTGACCACGTAATGACTGGCGGTTATAACAGAAACACGACCCTCATGGGCTCTGTTTTGTTGTCAAAACGCGAAGCTCAAAGGCTCGTGTTTGAGTTGAGACGCGGACTTGGTTGAGGTCTGTATTTGAGTTGGAGTGCGAGCTGGCTGAGGTCGGCGTTTGAAGTTAGAACGCGGAACTGGTTGAGGTCTGCTTTGAAGTTGGACGCGAGGTCCGCATTTTGTATTGGAACGCGACCTTCGCGTTGGAATGAGGTCCGCGTCTAAGGACTTGTCTTCAGTAATTTCTTAGACAGGCTACAGAAATTAATTTCACTTATAGAGCTGTAGAGCTCACCTTTTTTAGTTTGGATACTTACAGGTCAGGGCAATTCAAAGATACAATTAGAAGATTTTGGAGTATGACAACAGATTATCGTCAAATACTCTGAACAGACATTAAAAGTTGATATTATTATTATTATTCTTGAATTCTTGCTTGTATTAATATGTCGGTCTTGTATAGATTAGTGGTTATGGTGTAGAATGTAGTTGATCTGTATTGATACATGTTAAGAGTTATATATAGTTCATTTATTCTGAATTGAGATTTTAGAATGGTTTTGTTGATCCTTTTAATTGAGTTGAATTATTTTCTGGGATTGATGAGTTGGAACAAGTATGAATGGTTTATTTATGTAAGTAGGCGATGTCAAATCGAAATTGTGATATAAACTGTGTGGGTTATTGTATATGAACATATTGATCGATGTTAAGACCAGATTTGTGAATTTTTATATATATTGTATTAGGGTAGAGTCCGTATTATAAAAGAGATGCTGACGAAATTTCTGACAAATTAGAAGATGATTATAAAGATTATGATATTGATTAGCGTAATTGAATTGGATTACAGTTAATATGGTGATTAAAAATATGAGATTGTTACATAACCACTTTGCTAGCTATTCATGGTAGGTTACCTACTGGTCTCATTTTGCACAAATGCCACATCATGCCACTATCGCTGTGTTCCTTCTGCGGCAATCACCCTGAATCATCAACTCATATCTTCTTATCTTGTGAGTTTGCCTTGAGATTGTGGCCCTCATTTGTTAACAGTATGGTCCTCTATCATTCTCTACATCCTTCGACATATGTGGGAAGACTGACGGACCTCATGTATTCCTGGCACGATTCGAAAGATCTAGGATATCAACCCTCAAGCAGTTGTTTGGTCCATTTGGTCCGAACAAAACTTGGGGATATTCACTCAGAAAAGGATTTCAGCAAACGAAGTCTCCCGCCGGAATCTTTGCTACTCTGATCTGTGGAGAAAATATCTGGTCCAGTTGTTTTGTAAGTTTTTGTAATTTTCTCTCCCTCACTTTCTTTGTGGGACCTTTTCTTACTTTGTACTTTACTTTTATCTTTTCAATAATATTCAAACTGAACCTCTTTGGTCTCGTTTCTTTCTCAAAAAAAAAATAGTTTGTGAATTTTTTTAAAAAATTAATCCATTGATTTTATTTTTTTTAATTTAAAATTATGCTAAGCAAGATAGAGGCCTTCCCACATACAAAGAGGGTTTATCAAAGCCATACCCCAGTTTCTTGATTGCATTTCAAAAATTAATGGCAGATGGCCTTTGGAAGAGAGGAGAGAAATCTTAATCTTCAAACTATATGTTAAATATAAGATTGACTTTCACAAAAACATTACACATGACACGATACATCACACTCATTAGTTGATTACAAGCCATGAGATGTCTCTGTAAACTGGATAAATTTAATAATAGCATTTTTCCCGAGGAAAAGAAAAAAGAAAAAGAAAATTAACCATAGCATATTACCTATAATTTGGTTTTATTTGTGATTGTTAACCAAACCTAAGTTTGTAAAATGTAATTTGTTCTCACAGGCATTTTTGTAGGCTGCATTTTCTATTTAGTCCTTTTACTTTATGCAATTACGAAATTCTAGTCCTTAGCTTAGCTTCTATATTGAGCGTCACAGGTCTTTCATCCGCCATCTGCATCTGTTTGTGTGAACAAGAATATATGGCATATGTACTCTAATAAACTTCTCCCTCTGTTTACTTCCGAGGGTGATGATGGTAACTATGCAGAGACAGTGCATCTGATCTTGTTTGCTTGCAGGTAATAATGGTTAAGATGTGATTATGATTACTTTTAATTGTATATTGATCCACCAAATTCATTTGAAGGTTTACACCAAGTTGGCAACAATGCGAGAAAACATAAGTAACCTATTCTTAAAGCTTCTTGTGTCCAATTTGCACCATCATCTTCCTTCTGTGAGTAGAAAATCAAAAACACCATATCTAGACTGTCTAAAAATCACTGAGGACAAGTCATCAGATAGCAGAGTCTATACTTCAAACGCGAGGCTAATCAGAGCCACTCATGCAAAGTCAAAACGCGGAGCGCGATGCCTGCATCTCCCGCTTAACTGCAATACTAAGACGCAGAGCTCGAAGCCCGCATCTCAACGTCACCGCAGTGTCAAAACGCGAGGCTCGAACATGGAGAGCTCGAAACCCGCGTCTCAACGACACCGCAGTGTCGAAACGCAAGGCTCGAAGCCCGCGTCCCAACATCGCTACAATGCGTATCACTGCAATGCCAAAATGCAGAGTCTGGAGCCTGCGTTTCAATCGCATAAGAGCCCAGCATTTCAGTTATAACTGCCCTCATTACTGGGTCAATTACTGCCCACGTAATGAGGGGAGTTAACCCCTATCATGGAGGGTTTTTAGGGGACAGTTTTACCCTAAAAACCTATAAATAGCTCAGTTTGCTATTGAAGAGGGGTGGGAAGTTTTTGTTGGACTTTTGATCACAAGTTTTTGAAGAGGAAGTTCTAGTCGGAATTTTCAGCTGAAAAATACTGATAAAGAGTCAAACTCTTCTACCAACTTGTTGAGTTCAAATTTTTACCCAAGTCTCTTTGAAATTTCATTTAGACAGGAGTTGTGTTACTCCATCCATAATCTGAAGAGAAGATTCCCAGAAGACACTGACGTTCACCCGTCAATGAAAAACAAGATTCACTTTCCACCTCTACATCAAGAACTCAGTCTTAAACAAAGAGAAGATTTGAGTTTGAATATCTTCTCTCTCTTGTAATTGAAATTTTTGAGATTGTTGTAATCTTTCATTGATTCAAGAAAATTTTACGATACTTTATCTCCAAAAAAATTTCCCCGAGAACAAGAGATGGTGACTCCGCTGGGGAAACTTTCTCTACTGATGAGCAAATTGTGGCGCAAAGTGACGTCATCTTCATGAGAAAAATAGTGGAGTCACTTGTCCTAAAATTTGACCAGGGAAAGTATGAAGAGTTCCTCTCTTCTGGCTCTAAGAGCCCTAGGGCGCGGCAGTACCGCAAGGTCTCCTTGGAGGTCCGCTCTCAAGTCCCTTTGGAGACTTCCCCGAAGATGGCCTGCGCAAAGAGCATTATTTCTGGCCGCATCACGCGCAAGGCCCGCGTCAACATCTTCCACGAGACCCGTGAGGCCAACGTCGTTGAAGGTCAATCCGGCCACACCCTTTCTCTTCCTCAGCTCCAGGTTACCGGGGTTTCCAACAACCCGTGAAGCGTAACCGGAATGCCGAACGTCGACAAAGGCGACGCTCACGTCGACAACAGACGCAAGAAGATGGAACAACTATCTGTCTATCATATATAAAACACAAGGCTCATGCCTGCGTCTCTTCTGAGCTACGTCAGACGTACGAAGTCATTGTTTGGAGACCAAAACGCGGAGCTCAAGAGGCTTGCGTTTCTGAAGCTTCATCTATCAAATGCGAGGTTCAGCAACGTGAGGTCTGTGCTTCTTCTCAAAGACACGAAATCGCGTCTCTACAACAGAACACGAGACTCAGAGAGTCCGCGTTTCCCAAATGTCGCTAACCTAACGCGACAATCAGCAATGCGAGATCCGCATCTCTTCTTAGCAGAGGCACGAGACCCGCGTTTCAAAGTCAAAACGTGAGAGCTGCTCTGTTCTACAGAACGTGAGCTCCACATTTTTGAACCCTGTGTTTTAGATTTGCGATGCAAGGATAGCATTCAGAAGCTGAAAAATCCTCGGAAACTCGAGGCTGATCTCTTCGATCCCCCTCCGACGAATCTAAGGGATAATCTGACAAAGAAGAGGAGTGTCCATCAAATCACTCCATCATGTTGTTGTGAACGGCTTATCACAGCAATGCTCTCTGAATGCCACTGCAGCTCGCATGTAAGCAAGCAGTCGGTGTTCAGACGGTTATCATCTACGTCAGTCTCCCAATCGACTAAAAGGCATCGTTCCAGCATAAGGAGAACTTTCTCTGATACGAAGTACCCCGAAGTCACTGCGAACATGGTATGTCCAAGCACTACGTCAAGCAGAAGTAAACGAAAACAATCTATAGTCAGCTCTGACGAGTCTGACACTGAACTGTAAGGAGTGTACCGGCATACCCGCACTCGAACTGACATGGTAGCCCCAGTTGACTACAATGCCCTAACCCGGGGCATTGAAATAAGTGAGTCACACTCTGCCATTGCGGAATCACAGGTCTCGAACTCTTCTGTAGAGAAGGGAGCCTTCGCATATATGGCAACTACTCCTGAAGAAATGACCAGGCGCTTTGAATAGCAAGCCCAGACCCAGAGGGAACAATTCGATATGAATATATGATTCGTACCCATCAAGAATCTATCGACACCCTCATGCAAATGCTCTCACAATGCTTGAGAGCATATGATTGAGAAGGAAAAATAATAAATAAAGAGTTAAAATTAGAAAGTTCTTAGTCTCTTCTCAATATAACCGCGTAGCAAGAGCTAGACGGGTCGATCCACAGGGAAGGATGCGATGGAAGCTTTTCGGAACGATTTCTCTAACAGTTAGCTTGGGAAAAAGAGATATTGATTGTAAGCAAATATTTTTAATAGAAAGAACAAGCATAGCCAACTAACCATCTACCACAACCAAACACTAGTCTATCAAGAATAAATATCATGTTCAACCTATAAAGATTAACCCTAGACTGTTGCTTCAAATCCAAAAAGAAAAGTAAGAAAGAGATTAAACCCTGTTCACAGTACACTAGATAAAACTAAGTATTGGTTTATCAAAGTCCCAAAATATAGTTTAAGAAAAGCAGTCTTAACTTAACGTTAAACCATCAATGCATCTAAGTATAAACCAAGAATAATTATTAAATAGTATACCCTAAACCTTGTTTAACTCAATTCATGACTAATCTTTAAGAATTATTTACTTATCCTAGGATTTTTAATATGCATAGAGTTCAATCAATTTATCTTCATAGATCTAGGTTTAGTTAGTGGAGAGATTAGCAAGCTATTAAGATTAGTTACACATAATTATAGTGGAATTTAGCATGGTATTTAAAGATTGCATAAAAGAGATAAAATTGAAATAAAAGAGACACAAATTAAAATATCAAAGAGATTAAAAAAGAATAATGACCTTTTATTGAATCTGTCACCAACTCAGCACAAAGTCTTCTCCTATCTTCAACTCTTCTTCAAAGTTAAAAAAAATTAGAAAAATACAAGTAAATTCATAAAGAAAGAGGATTTAAAAGAAACCCTAGATTTGAGCTTCTGAGATCTGCCCTTCCTCTGTTACTCTGCAGGAGTATTTATAGGAGAAAATCAGAGGGATAGAAAGCGTATAAAGATAAAGGGAGCTGAATATTTCTGAATTTTAATTCTCCTCTTATCTCCAAACTTGATTTGTAGAAATTCAATTCTGATCTGCAGCTTGTTATTGTGTTAATTAATGAATATAACTTATCCAATGACTGAATTGGAAAGTGTGATCAACGTAAGATTGTAGCCCTTTAAATCTGCTTTCTGGATTATCTTGGATCATCAAATTTGAGTTTCGATAGAGAAAGTTATGATTAAAATACTAAAAAGTGTCCGGTCTGAATCCGATTTAAATTCAGATTTTCTCTTCTTTATCTTCATCTTGTGGTGCAAGCAACCAGGTTCAAATAGAAGTCCACCTCTATCTTTAATTAGGATTAGGATCCATCTTGTTCTATCCTTCTTCTCCATTAGATTAGTCCAAATTTAAATGAGATAGAAAAGATGTTTTCTTTATCTTTCCTAATTACTCTTTATTTTCATATTTCTTGTGGGCTTTTGGCTTCTTTTAGGCTTTTTCTTGGGCTTTCTTGGATCTTGGAGGCCTGCTCATTACTAAATAATAAATGAATTAAATAATAATATTTTATAAAAATTAAGTATGAAAATGTGAATGAAAATATGCATTTTTTATGACCAATCACACCCCACACCTATCTTTTTACTCGTCCTCGAGTAAAAATTAAAAAAAATTAATCTAACTATCCTAATATCACTTTCGTAGGTACCACGATTGCACTTAGCATGTGCAATAAGTCATTAAACCTCTAGGTTACACCTAGAGGACGAGTGTTGTCTCGTGAGGGTTTTCAGTGGATTATACCCACAAAATCTATAAAAAAAAGAGAAATAAAGTGTTAGTATTTTCGGAAAGCATTTTGAAAAGGATAGATAATATTTGCATTATTATTATAAGAGTTCAAGTAATCTATAAGTTATAGGAAAATCGAATTTTTCATTCCTAAACTTAATCCCTATTCAAAAACTTGTTATCAATCAAGGTAAGGAGTCAAATTGAATTTCTCATTTAGTCTATTATTTACCCTAAGTCATATGCATCTTTATGTGAAATTTTGATTAAGGGTTCTTTAACTCTAACTCTTATGCCTTATTTTATTTATTTAATTATATATATTTTTAAATTTTTGGTGCTATTATTCCTTAATTCTATTAGGCTTTCTAATCTGCCCATGTAACGAGTCTTTAATCGGTGACTTCTAAATCAAACGGTCTTAGGGCACCGGGTGAGAAAACACCCCAAGGACTTAAGGACTCAAGCAAATAAGGCCACAAAACTAAGGATTTTATTTATGAACCGCTTTAGGCGTGAATACTTATACTTTATGAGGCACAAATACCCAGCTTAATTAGAGGATTTTTAATATTATATATATTTTTATATAAGGCATAAGAATCTTTGTTTTTTAAACCCTAAGTGTGTAAGTGTATAAAACATGCATATTTCATCACGGTAAAAATCAAGACTAAATTACTTTTTCAAATTTTCTTCCAAACCCTAGAAATCAAACAAATAATCTTATTTTAACCAAGTATAAGAAATCCTAATTGTGATTCTCCTATTCCTTAAAATTAACTTAATGTATTACAAAAATAAGTCAAAATATTATTTTCTATTTCAAAAAGTTTTTTTTAAAAAAATTTTAAAAAAGAAATTTTAACCTATGTTAGTGCGTTTGTGTGTTCACCTATGTTAGTGTGTTAGTGTGTTAACCCTCCCTACACCTATCTCATACATTATCCTCAATGTATGAATGAAATGCATGAATGTATGAAGTAAAGTGTAAAAAGAGGTAAATAATAATAATAGTAATAATCATAATAATAATAATATACAAATATATGTACAGCACATGTTTCTCCATACCTAGATCTTTTATGTTTCATTCCTCTAGCTCGCTTTTCATTATTCCAATGGGTTCTCTTTATAGGGCACAATAGGGAGACCAATCTTTTTGTCATTTTTACGTTCATCCGCTCCAATTTGTTTCTCAATTTCCTTAATTTTCTCCTACTCTTCTTCCATCTTCCTCTCTTCATATTTTCATCATCGTCATCAAAAATACTATTGGGGCATACACAAAATGAATACCTAGAATTTTGAGCTCATCCTCATATATCTCCTTAAAACTTGAATTAACCATTTCTTTCGGAGGTGTGTAACTAACCAAAGCATCCCTAATCGATTCATCCAAACAGTTAAGTTCATCTTCGACGAGATTTTTAAAGCTTTTATCAATTTGAGGTTCTTAAGTTATGTTTTCAATCGATTGATCATTAGTTGGTTCAGTGATTGAGAAGATACTTAAATCAAGTTTTCCTCTTTCAAAGGGAACTCTATACGTAACACAAGTTTTCTCACCACTATGATCACATTTATCTTTAATCAATATATCAAGAAATAGAGGCTCATCATCTTCACAAATATCCTCACAATATGATTTAACTTTCTCCTTAGGAGGTGTATGTATATCCTAATCATCTTGAAACACTTCATCCAAACACAAATATTCATCGTCACATTTATCTTCACTATACGACTCAACTTGTTCCCTACGAGGTGAATATTCGGCCAAATGATCTCTAATTAGTTTGTCTCGAAATCGGTGATAGTCATCTAATATGCATACTTTCTTATCGGGCTTATCAACATTATTGAACTCAATTGCTTCATGAAGACGAATGTGATCTAGAATTGACATGGGTTTCTCACTTTGGACTTTTTTCATTCTATCTCGATTGATGTGTTCCTGGATTGATATAGGTATTTTTGGCTTTGAATCAAGAACAGATTGAGTGAAAAATGAATCCTCCTCCTACTCAACCGCTAACTCATTAACCATCTCTAGGTGGACCCAGTGGGAAACATTGTCACTTAATATTTGGTGTGAAGTTTGTGTGTCATCTTTATAATTGTAATTGAATTTTAATTGAGGTGATGGATAGGGTTCGCTCGTAGGTCTTTGAAATGAGTGAAACTGATTTGAATTTCATCCTAACGAGTACCCTATCGAGGGACACTGTTCTGAGGGATGAGATGGATCATGACAGTAATTGCACCAAATGGGTGGATAAGATGTAAAAGATGAGTGGGCGGGTTGAGTGTAGTTATGAAAGTTAGGAAAAAGGTTGGTGGATGGAAAGGTGAGTTTGGCCTATAGAATGGATCATAAGCAAATGAGTGTGGATAGACCATGGGGTGTGTGTGTATGTGTGTGTGTATTGTGGTTAGTGGTGAATTGTTTTTTTAACCTAGATGTACTAAATCTCTTGATCAAGCTGACATGCGCAGTTAACAAACAAGTTCACCCAATCAATCAAAAAAAATCAAATCAAAAATCCTAATCTAGAGTAAGCCTGACCTAAACGACTCATAACTTTAGACTGTCTTTAGGAGGTATATTGCCGACCTTAACCACAAGTTAATCGGCCAGGTGTAGACTGTCTAAAAATCACTGGGGTCAAGTCATCAGAAAGCAGAGTCCAAACTCTAAACGCAAGGCAGCATAGTCACTAGCGCAGCACCAAGACGCGAAGGTTGAAACCTGCGTCTTAATGTTACTATAATAACCAAGACGCGGAGCTCAAAAGCCGCGTCTCAGCACACTATAGCACCAGGACGCAAGGGTCGAAACACGCGTCTCTACCTCACTGCAATGGCCAAGACGCAGAGCTTGGAGCTTGCGTCTCAGGCATCCATGTATTATCCAGACGCAGAGCCTGAAGCCCGCATCTCACATGAAGCTTATCGCAGAACTTGAAGTTCGAGTTTCTCAAGTGTTACCTCAATGACAAAACGCGAGGCTCAAAGCCCGCGTCTCGGTTATAACTGCCCTCATTACTGGGTCAATTACTGCTCACGTAATGAGGGAGTTAACCCCCATTACGGAGTATTTTAAGGGGACAGTTTTACCCTTAAAACCCCTATAAATAGCTCAATTTGCTATGGAAAAGGGGTCAGAATTTTTAGTCAGAAGAATTTTGGTTGTAAGCCTTAGAAAGACCAAAATCTCCAGCTAAGAAATACAAAAGAGTAAAACCCTTCTAACAACTTACTGTGTTCAAGTTTGTTCTTGTCTAAAGTCTCTTTGAGATTTTTATTGGACAGAAGCTGTGTTACTTCGTCTACCGTCCAAAGAGAAGATTCCTAAAAGATCGTGACGTTCACCCGGTCAACGAAAAACAAGATTCACTTTTCATCGCTACATCAAGACCCAGTACTAAACAAAGGAAAGATTTGAGCTTGAATATCTTCCCTCTCTTGTAATCGGATTATTGATCCGTTGTAACTTTATTTACAATCAAATAAAGAACTTACACGCCTTCAATCTTTCCCACCAAATAAGAGATGGCGACTCCGCTGGGGACAACTTTCTCTACTGATGAGCAAGTCGTGGCGCAAGATGATGTTACCTGCATGGGAAAGGTGGTGAATCGCTTGTCGTAGAATTCGACCAGGCAAAGTATGAAGAGTTCCTCTCTTCCGGCTCCAAGAGCCCTAGGGACAGTACCGCAAAGTCTCCTCAGAGATTTCTCTCAGGTCCCTTTAAAGGCTTCCCTGAATGCGGTCTGCGCGGAGAACATCGTGGCCGAATGTGTCACACGTAAGGTCCGCGTCAACATCTCCCACGAGACCCGCAAGGCCCACATTGTTAGCGTTCAGCCTGCTCACGCCCGTCCTCTTCCTCAGCCCCAAGTTACCAGGGGTTACCAACAACCCGTACGGCGTAACCGAAACGCTGAACGTCGACAGAGACGACGCGGGCGTCAATTAAAGACGCAAAAGGCTGGAATAACTATCTGTCCAGCAATCTGTCCAACAGATAAAGAACACGAGGCTCAAGCTCACGTCTCTTCTGAACTACGTCAGACGCGCAGAGTCTGTGTTTGGAGACCTAACGTAAAGCCCACAAGGCTTGCGTTTCTGAAGCTTTACTTCCAAACGCGACATTCAGCAGCGCGAGGTCTGTGCCTCTTGAAAATCACCTAGAGGGGGGGTGAATAGGTGATAATGCTAATCTAATGAACTTAATGCGGAATTTAAAAAAAACTAATTACAATTAACAAGAGATGCACACTCAAACAAGCCAAGCAATTATGAATGAACAATATGAATTGATGCAAGGCACAAAGTAAAGAGAGAGAGAGAGAGAGTAAGAGCCAAGGGATCAAGCGCAAACAACAAGATATGTTTCGAGGTTCGAGCACCCAGCTCTACATTCCCGCCTTCACCCAGAAGGATTTAAAGTCCACTAGCTTGTCCACAAAGGACTCCCACAAAGGGAACCTCCACCGAGGATTTGGGGGCAATCACAATTACAAGGAGTACCCAACTCCTCTCCTTACAAACACAACCTCCTCCTTGAGGCACAACTCCAAGCCAACAAACAATCACCTCACAACTTGAGGGATTAGCACAAAGCTTACAAGGATCACCTCACCACTTGAGGGATACAACCCAATAGCACAACCTCCTCAACACAATGAGGGAAAGGCACAAAGCCAAGCTAAGTTAGGGTTTATAACTTGGTGGTCTAACAAACAACCACAAACAATTTCTTTCTCCCACACAAAGATCCTATAGAATAAGAAAGTAGATGTAGCTCAAGTGTGGAGAAAACCAATGGAATGGAAATCAAAATCACAAAGAAAAATCCTTGGGAAAAACTGAAACCAAGATATAAAAGTTGAATCAAAACTCTTTTCCCAAAAACCCTTTTCTTTGATTTTCCAAACCCTAGCTAAAACACCAAATAGATTGTTCAATTTAAATCCCAAAACTTCTTTTGATTGCTGTGAAAACACCAGAGAGTAAGAAAAAATTCGCACAAAAAATCTTAGAGAAAACAGGCCATTAATGGGGTATTTATAGCCCCCAGAAAAATATAGCCGTTGGCAGCCAAATCTGCCAAAAATGGCCTACCGGTCGACATGCCGGTCAACCGTCCAACGGTCAAATTTTGCCCGTTGCCAGCTACCTGTCGACCGCCCGGTCGACCGAAACAAACAGAGACTAGCCTGCATGCAGTCGGTCGACCGTGCGGTCGGCCGGCCCAATAGGCAGCCAGCGTGCACGTATCCGTGCACGTCGGTCGACCCGAACGGTCGACCGGCTACTTGGTGCGGCCGACTGTTCGGGTCGACCGACCTAGCCTGGCAGAGGCTGTTCTGGTCATAAAAACTAAGGAATTAAATATCCAATAAATTCTTGTAAACTACTTAAAAATCCCCAAAATAGTTTTGACAATTTGCATTGATATATAAACATATGATAAAAGTTGACTCAAATATCAAGCAATTAAAACTATTTTTGTATCTTACAATATTTTCCAAAAACCAAAAGCCGTATTTTCTAAAACTTGGATTTTGAATAGAAAATACATTTTGTCCAAAACTCATCTAAATACAAAAACATGATATTTAAACATTTTGAAGCATGATGCATATGGATAGAAATCCAATATACATGAAACATATACATATCATAGTTTTTGTCCTTAATTCCAAATTTATGTTTTGTTAGAAATACCAAAACATAAAACACATGAAATAGACTATCAAACTAAGTTTGTTTAAATAGTTGAAGCATGCATGTATATAGAACAAATCTAATATACATTAAACCATGTAAACTTGTTTTGATATAATATCTATTCATGAAAAACCAAGATCGGTTAAACCTAAAACCGAAAACCAACACCAAAACATGAAACGTGTGTGTTTAGTGAACTTGAGCATATCATACTATTCTAATCTTTACAATTTGGATCTAAACACAAAACTAAATTATGGTACCGATGTCTTCTTGTAGAGCGCTGTCTCCAAGCCGACTCGATCCAAAACCTTGTGATTCACCGAGCTTGACTCCAATGAGTGCTATATATGATCTTGTCGCTCGGGCTCTTGAATCACCATGTGGAAGCTTCCAAATCATCTTGTTGAAGCTAATCATCAACTAATATCTTGATTAATGATCTGAAACTAAATTCACAAGATTATTAGTACACATAACTACATGAGTTAATCATCATCAAAACTAGAGTGGAAGGCCTTTGGGCCAACAATCTCCCCCTTTTGATGATGACAAAACTCATGGAGTTATATATGCATGGATTAAGTTAAGCTTCAAAGAAGCTCCCCTTAACTCATGCATAGGGATAAACAACAAATATATGCTATGAATACTAAACATGAAACATGCATAGTTATGCATAAACAATAAATGGCTCTAGATACCAATGGAAGATACCAAATGAAATTTTCAAAAACAAATAAACATGCTCTAGATACCAATTAAACTAAACAAATAAACATGCTTTAGATAACAATTAAACTAAACAAATAAACATGCTTTAGATACCAATTAAACTTAGTATATGCAAAACAAAACTAATGATCTCTTTTACAATCTTTTGATACCAAAAATAAACATGTTCTTTAAATAATGCTTTGATACCAAATGAACTTAACAAAAACATAAAACATGCATACATACATGCATATAAACTCAAATTCTTCTCCCTCTTTTTGTCAATCATCAACAAAGGGGTTAAAGACAAAACAAAACTAATAAAAATATATTCTTCTCCCTTTTTTTTTTTAAACAAAGAATCAATAAAGGGATGATTAAAAACAAAATGTTCTTCCCCTTTTTGTCTAAAACAAAAACGATATCAATAAGGGGTCAATTCAAATATGATACCAATTAAAAATGTGTCAATGAAGTGCACATAGATACCAATTAAAAGTGAAACTATACCAATTGAAAAACCAATTGAAAAACAAAATATCTTGATACCAATTGATAAGTAAACAAACATCATATCAATTATAAATAAACAATCTTGATATCAATTGAAATTAAACATTACAAATTTTGAATTTCTAAACATACATCTTAATACCAATTGAAATTATTATTCTTTTTAAGTATATAAAATACCAATTGAAATCATTATATTCTATCATAAAGCAAGGGAGTGGAATACAAAATACAAATTGAAAGATGAAATACAAGATTTTCTCCCCTTTATGAAATACCAATTAAAACTATGATAAGGCTTGAAATAAGATACCAATTGAAAGCTAAATCAATTGAAAGAAAGTTGAAACTCAAGCTTATCATAAACAAGTATATATGTATGGAATATTAGATACCAATCGAAATTGATACTAATTGAAATGAAAGCATACATACACAAAACTATATGAGTATACAAGAAATGTCAATAATTGATACCGATTGAAAGAATCCAATGATACCAATTGAAACAATAATAAGATCAAGTGTATATCTCATAATCCTATCCTCCCAATCATGGTTCAAGATTTAAATGATTTTCATTTTAAAGCATACATGAGCATGATCGCCCATCCAACCGCCCTTGGAAGGTAGGGGTTTTCAAAAATAGATTTGAAAATGTAGTATGATTGAAAATCTCTACCATAGTGAAGAATACGAACTAGTTATAAGAAAAACTTTTAAACTAGTACGAAATCCTTCAAGTAAGGAATAAAACAAAATTATTTTTCATAAAACACATGTAAATCACATGATCACTAAACACTCAAAGTCCATAAAGCCCATATCATACTCATGAAAACAAAATCATGAGAAACCTAATAAAGTGAGTGAACAAGTGTTGTGTGACACATATCAACATGAAAATATTCAATTAAGCTCATGTGAAATTCCTTAAAAACACATGAAAAACTAAATTTTCTTTTCCAATTGAAATTATCAAAAAAAGAAACTCATTAAAATGATTTAAACTTCAAGGCATATGTATGTCATGTACAAACTAAGGTATACATACATATCCTAAACATAATGAGTCCACATAGGTATATACATGAAGGCACGTGGCTCAAGGGATGTATATGTATAATCAATAGTTTGGACAAGATAGACATATACATGAAGTTAAAACACATGATCACAAAAACATATCCAAAATGGGAATATAGGTTAAAATGCATGAATCATCAAAACTAGACTATACTAGCACATCTAATGGGTACAAATAGGCATTCAAGTACAAACATATATAAAGATTTATTTGTGGCCCACTATATGTACAAGTATAAAACCTAGTCTTAATGAAAACTAACATCTAAACGTATATCCAAAACATGAGGCATAAAACTAGACATAAATCAACATGATAATCATAAAAATGATCATGAAGTAAATCCACATGCTATTAGAATCATGATATGCATAATAGCCAAACAATCAAAACATGTGGCAAAAACAAACGATCATAAAACACATCACCATTGTTTAGCTATTACAACACATGTTAATCATCAAAACATGAATCATTAAAAAATCATACAATCATAAACATCCAAATGGTCATAATGCATATGCATGTGCATTAGATCTAGTGCATACATATTAGTTTAAACAAGGTGAGAACACTAAATATAGATCCATATAAAACATGGGTGTCTCAAGTAACTAAACATGTATAACACTAATCTAATGAATATGGCATAAGCATAATGAACAATAAAATAAGACATGCTATAAATTGATGAACATGAAAAGCATGTAAATAAAAATGAGAGTTAGAGAGTGATATCAAAACCGATGAAGGCACCTCTCTAGTTCTCCAAACCAATGGTGGTCCTCTCCACCAAACTCCCCTTGAAAGTGATGCATCCAAAGTGTTTCCTTTATGCACGGAACGCATCCACTTCAAGGCACCAATACTCTCACGTGATGCGAGAGCCCACACCTATATCAAAAATCAAAGGGGTGGTCTTTGGTACCCATTTTCTCTTGGGTCCATAGGGGTTAGTATCTTTCCTAACCCAAACAAGATTATTTGCTAAATTTTCAACATGTAAACGATCATAGCAAAATCTAGCAAGATGGCCTTTTCGACCACAATGTGTACAAATGTACACATGAGCATACATGTCATGGTTGTGTCCGTGATGAGCATGTGTATGCCGTGATGGGTGTACATGTAAGGATGGAACTTGTTTCTTGCGAACCAAGGTTTCCAAACGTGTATGATTCAAAGTACATTGGCTCAAAGTGGAGCCCAAACATTCAATACTTTTCTTCAAAATATTTATATCTTTTTCAATACTTGAAGATAAAGTAGAGCATGCAATAGGTGTGATAGAAGAAGGAGCTACACTAGCATGGCAAACATGAATATCAATATCATTTTGCAAAGATTTATTTTTATTCAAAACCAAATCCAATTCTTTTGTAATGAAATCAATTTCATTTTTCAAAACAAGGTTATCTTTTAAAACAATATCCAATTTAGAAGATAAAACCTCATTATTTTTCACAACATCATCACAATCATTTTTGCTTTTCAAAACACCAATGTCTAGTTGAGATCTTAGTGAGTCACGTTCACTAGTAATCTCTTCCTTCTCTTGCAAAACCGATTCAAAAGTTGAGCACAAATCCTTCATTTCTTCTTTTAGTTTAAAATTATTCTTTTTCAAAAGATTATGTTTTTCCAAAAAAAATTTCAAGCTTTGTGGCAAGTTTCATATTTAAGGTTTGAGCTTCTAAGCAACCATCACAATAGGAACTAGAGCAATCATCTAATTGAGAATCCGATTGTACCTCAAGGGAGTCTATCCCTTGGACCATGAGGCAATGCTCGTCGGACATGTCTCTCCTAGATCTTCTCAACTTGTTGATGATCCTTGGTAGCTCGGGAGAAGTCAATATGCTCCAAACTGCAAAAGCCGAATCATAATGATCAAACACCGGTAAAAGATCTTCATTAAGAGATGCTCTAAGTGTTTTAAGTGCAAGTGCATTGGCCTTCTTATGCTTGCTATGATTTGGGTAGGATTCTTGTGTAGAGGCTTGATAAACTAGATGTCCTAGGCTTTTTAAATGGCTACTCATCTTAGCTATCCAAATGTCATGTCTAGCAAAATCAAACATAGGAGGGCTATCCATGAGTGCAAACTAAATGTGTGCAAATGAGAATGCAAATGAAGATTAGCAAACCAAGATCTCACTCCTAGGTGGTTAAACCTAAATATCAGGAGCGTAGGCTCTGATACCAATTGAAAATCACCTAGAGGGGGGTGAATAGGTGATAATGCTAATCTAATGAACTTAATGCGGAATTTAAAAAAACTAATTACAATTAACAAGAGATGCACACTCAAACAAGCCAAGCAATTATGAATGAACAATATGAATTGATGCAAGGCACAAAGTAAAGAGAGAGAGAGTAAGAGCCAAGGGATCAAGCGCAAACAACAAGATATGTTTCGAGGTTCGAGCACCCAGCTCTACATTCCCGCCTTCACCCAGAAGGATTTAAAGTCCACTAGCTTGTCCACAAAGGACTCCCACAAAGGGAACCTCCACCGAGGATTTGGGGCAATCACAATTACAAGGAGTACCCAACTCCTCTCCTTACAAACACAACCTCCTCCTTGAGGCACAACTCCAAGCCAACAAACAATCACCTCACAACTTGAGGGATTAGCACAAAGCTTACAAGGATCACCTCACCACTTGAGGGATACAACCCAATAGCACAACCTCCTCAACACAATGAGGGAAAGGCACAAAGCCAAGCTAAGTTAGGGTTTATAACTTGGTGGTCTAACAAACAACCACAAACAATTTCTTTCTCCCACACAAAGATCCTATAGAATAAGAAAGTAGATGTAGCTCAAGTGTGGAGAAAACCAATGAATGGAAATCAAAATCACAAAGAAAAATCTTTGGGAAAAACTGAAACCAAGATATAGAAGTTGAATCAAAACTCTTTTCCCAAAAACCCTTTTCTTTGATTTTTCAAACCCTAGCTAAAACACCAAATAGATTGTTCAATTTAAATCCCAAAACTTCTTTTGATTGCTGTGAAAACACCAGAGAGTAAGGAAAAAATCGCACAAAAAATCTTAGAGAAAACAGGCCATTAATGGGGTATTTATAGCCCCCAGAAAAATATAGCCGTTGGCAGCCAAATCTGCCAAAAATGGCCTACTGGTCGACCGGCCGGTCGACCGTCCAACGGTCAAATTCTGCCCGTTGCCAGCTACCGGTCGACCGCCCGGTCGACCGAAACAAACAGAGACTAGCCTGCATGCAGTCGGTCGACCGTGCGGTCGGCCAGCCCAATAGGCAGCCAGCGTGCACGTATCCGTGCACGTCGGTCGACCCGAACGGTCGACCGGCTACTTGGTGCGGCCGACCGTTCGGGTCGACCGACCTAACCTGGCAGAGGCTGTTCTGGTCAGAAAAACTAAGGAATTAAATATCCAATAAATTCTTGTAAACTACTTAAAAATCCCCAAAAATAGTTTTGACAATTTGCATTGATATATAAATATATGATAAAAGTTTTGACTCAAATATCAAGCAATTAAAACTATTTTTGTATCTTACAATATTTTCCAAAAACCAAAAACTGTATTTTCTAAAACTTGGATTTTGAATAGAAAATATATTTTGTCCAAAACTCATCTAAATACAAAAACATGATATTTAAACATTTTGAAGCATGATGCATATGGATAGAAATCCAATATACATGAAACATATACATATCATAATTTTTGTCCTTAATTCCAAAATTATGTTTTGTTAGAAATACCAAAACATAAAACACATGAAATAGACTATCAAACTAAGTTTGTTTAAATAGTTGAAGCATGCATGTATATAGAACAAATCTAATATACATTAAACCATGTAAACTTATTTTGATATAATATCTATTCATGAAAAACCAAGATCGGTTAAACCTAAAACCGAAAACCAACACCAAAACATGAAACGTGTGTGTTTTGTGAACTTGAGCATATCATACTATTCTAATCTTTACAATTTGGATCTAAACACAAAACTAAACTATGGTACCGATGTCTTCTTGTAGAGCGCCGTCTCCAAGCCGACTCGATCCAAAACCTTGTGATTCACCGAGCTTGACTCCAATGAGTGCTATATATGATCTTGTCGCTCGGGCTCTTGAATCACCATGTGAAAGCTTCCAAATCATCTTGTTGAAGCTAATCACCAACTAATATCTTGATTAATGATCTGAAACTAAATTCACAAGATTATTAGTACACATAACTACATGAGTTAATCATCATCAAAACTAGAGTGGAAGGCCTTTGGGCCAACACCTCTCTCAGAGACACGAGTCCCGCGTCTCGACAACCAAACGCGGAATTGAGAATGTCTGCGTATCTCAACTGTCGCTAACCAAATACGACAATCAGCAGCACGAGGTCTGCGTCTCTTCTCAGCAGAGGTGTGAGACCTATGTTTTAAAGCCAAAACGCGAGAGTTACAGAACGTGAGCTCCGCGTCTCAGAACCCTACATCTCAAATTCGCGACACAAGGATGGCTCTAAGAAGCCGAAAAGCCCTCAAAAACTCGAGGCTAATCTCTTTGATCCTCTTCCAACAGATTTAAGAGATTATTTGACAAAGAAAAGGAGCGCTAATCAGGTTGTTCCATCCTATTGCTGTGAACGGCTCATCACAACAGTACTCTCTGAATGTCGCTATAGCTCATATGTGAGAACCAGTCGGTATTCAGACGATTAACCTCAACCTCCCGATCAGCCAAAAGGCGTCGTTTCCACAGAAGGGGGACCTTCTCTGACACGGAATACCCCGAAGTCACTGCAAACATGGCAGGTCCAAGCACTACGCTAAGCAAAAGTAGGAAAAACAACCGGCAGTCAGCTCTGGCGAGTCTGATACGGAACCAGAAGGAGTGTACCGACATACTCGCACTCGGACTGGTGCGGTACCCCCGGTTGACTACAGTGCCCTAGTCCGGGGCATTAAAGTAAGTGAATCACACTCTGCCATCATAGAATCACAGGCCTCGAACTCTTCTGTAGAGAAGGAAACCTTTGCATATATGGCAAACACTTCTGAGGAGACGACTAGGCGCCTAGAACAGCAAGCCCAGATCCAGAGGGAACAATTCGATATGATTCGCGCCCAACAAGAATCTATCGATACCCTCAAGCAAATGCTTGCACAGTTGCTCGAGGACAAGAAGAAGTCGAATGCCCAAACTTCTTCTAAAAAGTCCAAAGGCAAGCGGAAGGAAGGGAAAAGCTCATCTTCTGTAACATAGAAAAGGAGAAACAGTCCACTTCTGAGTCATCTAAATCCTTATCTAAAGAGGTAGGCACTCTAGAGAATGGGGTACTCATTCTAAAAGAATGAATCAATTGGAGCAGCGTTTGGAAGGCCTTACCAATCGAAAAGGCCTCTAAGAAGCAGGAGTGGTCCGGCCATACCCGACAGAATGAGATCTTGTCCCATATCCTCCCAAGTTCAAAGCCCCGACTCTACAGGCCTTTGACGGCAAAGGGTCACCGAACCAACACATCCACTACTTCAAGTTTCAAACAGGGAATGTAGTATATAACGATGTCATACTGGCACGTTTGTTCATCGGTACTCTGAAGGGACTCGCCTTCTAATGGTTCATGAAACTCCTTGAAGACTCCATCAAAAACTGGGGTGATTTGGAGAAGCTTTTCCTTACACGCTTTTTCGAAGACGACTCAGAGGTTACAATGCCAACTCTCCTGGCAACAAAGCAACGAAAGGGAGAGTCAGTCAAGATATTTGTGGAAAGGTTTCAGAATATGGCACTCTAATATCCTAACGGTATGACCCAGGCCATCCTGGTGGAGATATATCGTCACAGTTTACAAACTTCACTCCTAGCCCAGATAGGAGTTGTCGAAAGCTGCACCTGAAAGCAATTGGTCCAGCAAGGTGAACAGGCTGAAGAGATTGTCGCCAGGGTTAGGACAGAAGAAAATAAGCCCAGACCCAAAAAGTCGACAAGGCGCGCGCCAGAAATATCTTTTAATCAAAGAGGAAGGATACATTAGCGATAGAGATAAAATCCCCCGTTAAACCTCAGCCAACCAGAGGGGGGGTTCTTCAAGTCAACCGCGCGCCAACAGGTAGTACTCCTTCAAGGATGAGCACATTGATTCGTTGTTCAAGTTACTCAACAAGAGAAATAGATTAAAGCTTCCTGAAGCTAGACGTCCCGAGAAGGTCGGCAAGACTGACAATCCCAACTACTGTCTGTATCATAGGATGTTGGGGCACCCCCACCAAGAGTTGTTATATCTTCAAAGATATTCTTTAAGCTCTGATTGATGCAGAAGTGCTCAAGCTCCATCCAGAACAGAAGAAAGTGACGGCTAACATGACGTCATTCCTTCAGTTCGGAAACTAGCCTCTAACACCGGCCATAGTAGTTTCCATCCCGAAAGGAGAATTAAGGATGATCAATACAGACCCGCATCACAAGCAAGAAAAGGGTCTTGTACCTATCCCTACACCTCAGGGAGAAATTATGTGGGTTCATTCTGACCTTGTGGAAGGCCAACAGTGGACTACTGTTACCAACAGGAAGTCGAAAGACAAGGCAAAAGTTTCACCTTGAAATGTGGTATGCGCTTCCTCCTGGGAAGTAGAGACTGATGTTCCCTCACTAACCGACTTAGAGGAGAAGACGGTCCTTGCCGCAAAGCAGAATGCACCACTTGTGGCCGAAACTCGTTCGGGACAGTCGTACTTAAAGAAGTATGACGGGACAGTGGCAAATCCGCCTGGACGTACAGTAAAGCCAACCAAACCCTCCGGAAAGCAACCTGTGGAGAAGCAGAAAGAGCTTCGGTATTCTAAAGCTCTCCCGAAGGACAAAGTAGAAGAAACGTCGGCACCTTACCGCTTTGATGTGTTAGCTCAACTGGCCAACATCCCAGCCAGGATCACCCTTTACGAGCTCCTAAGACTGTCAAAGTCAACAAGAGAAGCTTTAGCCGATGCTGAGGTCTTCATGACCCAAATCCCAGCTGAGCCACAGGAGGAAAATAAAGAAGACTACCTCTACGCCTCTCAAAATGCCCCTGCATCACATTCACGCCAGATGACATGCAGGTCAAGGGGAAACATGATAGGCCCTTGTACTTCACAGGGTATATTGGATCATCTAAAGTGAGCCGCATTCAGATAGATCTAGGATCCGCGTTAAGCATTATGCCTCGTCGGGTCATGCAACACTTAGGCATCCCCACCCACCGATTGAGCGCCACCCAAATTGCCATCTATGGTTTCAACGCTAATGGTACGCCCCCAATAGGGAAGATCAAACTCAAATGTCAGATTGGGGATCCGAATCTGAAGTGACGTGCTATGTGATTGACACTGACACTTCATACAATTTACTGCTGGGACGACCGTGGATTCATCGTAACTCCATAGTCCCCTCCACTCTCAATCAAGTCTTGAAATATATTGGCGAAAGTGGGAAAGTCCGAACGTTGATTGCCGAAAGGCATCCATTCAAGAGAGTAGAGAACTATTTCACATACTCTCTCCTATACCAGGATTCTCTGGAGGCGAACGAAAATCCATAGCCAGGGGAACCAGACTCTGGTAGTGAAGTTGACACTGAACTAGAGACGGAAGAAGAGTGCCTGCGGGAATTAAATCCACTTATAACAAGCATTAATAAGCTCGATGTTAATAACATCGCCGATGACGTAGGCGAGTGGTATATTAATGAAGAGTTAGATTTGGCATACTTTTCTGTATTTGCTTCTGATTCAGTGCCATCTGACACTAGTACCGATGTAGATGAGGACCCCTAGTCGGCAATAGGTGCTCTTACATCATTGCATGCACCAGTGAGGTCATCCCTCACGATGTATCAAGACGTCAGTGATGCACAAGAATCACTATTCATAGTCCCAGCAAAACGCAAAGGCCAAAAATCAATTCTTTTCAGAAGAATTAAGCCCAAATTGATGCCTCGCGAAAACTCAGAAAGCGAGAACGAATCCCCTCAATTCGCCTATTATGAGCCAAATGTACTCAGAATGATGGAGAATATGGGATATGATTTAACAAAGAGTCCTGGCTTGAACTTTGGCAAAGGAAGGAGAACATTGCTTCGATCCTTCGCTCCAAAAGGGAAGACCCCTGATTATTATCAGAAAACTCGCAGGGGGTTGGGCTATGTATCAACTCCAATCCCGTCAGCCTTTAAGTCTAAAAGGTCATTATACCATAATCACTCATCAGGCACATCATCGTGGGAGTCAGATGTCAGTGTCGGTAACATCTTCAGAGAACTTTTAGTAAACATGGTTTCAACAAGCCGTCTGGAAGATAGAGATGATGAAATGATCCGGTCAGATGCAGATCCTTGGATCAAATACCAAAACACTCTCTGGGATATTCGCTTCGAATAACGTGAACCACCCATAGAGGACAAGGTCACCCAGATTAATCTAGGAGATGAGGCTAATCCCAAGCCCATCTTTATAAGCGAAAGCATATCACCCTCCGAAAAGAAAGATCTGATATCTTTCATGCAAGAATATATAGATGTTTTCTCTTGAAATTACGAGGACATGCCTGGGCTTGATCCTCGAATGGCTATGCATCGCCTCAACATTAATTTAGATGCGAAACCAGTCAAACAGCAGCAGTGACGGTTCCGTCAAGAAATAATGGAAGCAATCAAGTCAGAAGTCAAAAAGCTCATAGACTCTGGTTTCATCAGGGAGGAACAACACCCCGATTGGGTAGCCAATATCGTCCCTGTTACCAAGAAAAATGGGAAGATTCGAGTTTGCATTGATTTTTGCGATCTAAATGAGGCATGTCCAAAAGATGAATTTCCCTCCCAATCACGGATGTCATGATCAATAACACGTGTGGATTTGAACGGATGTCCTTCATAGATGGGTTCTCGGGATAAAATTAAATCAAGATGTACCCTAATGACGAAAAGCATACATCTTTCAGGATGCCTCTGGGGTGTACTGCTATCCTGTCATACCCTTTGGATTGAAAAACGCGGGAGCAACATACCAGACAGCTATGAATGCAATTTTTCACAAGCACATACACAAAACAGTGAATGCTACGTCGACGACATTGTAGTAAAAGTCGTGCCAAGGGCGATCACATAGCAGATCTAAATACGGTGTTTAAAATTATGCGGACACATCAGCTAAAGATGAACCCCACTAAATCCTTCCTGGGGGTAGCCAGCGGTAAATTCTTGAGGTTTGTGGTTACATCCAAAGGAATCCACCTCGACCCAGAAAAAGTCGGCGCTGTCCAGGAGATGCAACCTCCTAGGAATCTTAGGAAGCTTAGAGGGTTATAAGGGCGATTAGCGTACATTCGGAGGTTTATCTCAAATCTCTCGAGGAGATGCCAACCCTTCACTAAATTAATGAAGAAGGGTGTCTCATTCATTTGGGACGATGCTTGCCAACAAGCGTTCGAGGAAATCAAACGATACCTCACGCAACCACCTGTCCTTATAGCTCCGGTTTCAGGAAAACATTTCCTGATATATGTTCGAGCGATGGATCATTCCTTAGGAGCTTTGCTAGCCCAGAATAATGATCAGGGACACGAGCTAGCCCAAAACCTGGGTTTTGCCAATTCGCTTTTGAGGACAACCAAAAGCCAACAAGAGACATTCAAGTCAAGAAGCTCCAGAGACTCCAACAGGTCCAGAGCTCAGGGATCAGTGATTTTCGTACATCGACTACATTGTACGGCATTTGCCTGATGGACCCTAAAGAGGCGGCCGCCATTAAAAGGAAAGCCCCTAAATTCTATTACAATGCGATCACAAGAACAATGTATCGCTGATCGCATGATGGAATCCTCCTCTGATGCCTGTCACATAAAGAGGCACAAGAAATATTCAAAGAAGCTCATGACGGTATGTGTGGAGCTCACAACCCTGGTCCAAAGCTTGGAGATCGACTCTGAAGATTCGGATATTATTGGCCAAAGATGATCCCTGACGCCATCGCTATGTCAAGTGATGCCACGCTTGTCAGATCCATGGTGACTTCGTCCACCAGGCACCGTGACATCTTCGCCCTACAACTTCTTCCTAGCCATTCGAAATGTGGGGAATGGATGTGGTTGGTCCTACCAGCCCACTTTCATCCAAAGGACATCGGTTTATCCTAACCATAACCGATTACTTCTCTAAATGGGCTGAAACTATCCCCTTAAGGGAGGTAAAGACATCTGACGTGATCAAGTTTATTAAACATCATGTGGTCTACCGCTTTAGCGTGCCATGACGGATTGTCTATGATAATGAGCCTCAGTTCATCAGCTAAGCCTTTTAGAGATTTTGCAGTAAGTTCAAGATCCAGAGTGTGTCTTCAAGGCATACTATCCAGCTGCTAACGGTCTTGTAGAAGCTTTCAGCAAGACCATTAGGAAACTTCTAAGAAATTCGTTTCGAAAATCCAACGCGACTGGGAGGATAAGTTAAGTGAATTCTTATGGGCTTATCGCACAACAGTGAGAACCCCGACAAAAGCTACACCATTCTCTTTAGTATACGGGTGTGAAGCCGTACTTCCACTAGAAATCCAGATCCCATCTTTATGCGTTGCCTTGACAACGGAGATGACAAATGAGGAAAAGCATCAACTGTGACTCCAGGAGCTGGAAGCTTTGGACGATAAACGCCTGCAAGCTCAGCAGCAAATCGAGCTCTATCAAGCTCGAATTACCTGAGCCTTCAACAAGGAAGTCATAGAGCGGACTTTCAAGAAAGGTGGCCATGTCTTACTGTCAGAAGACCATGGTGATGACGCATAAGACCAAAGAGAAATTTCAGCCCAAATGAGAAGGACCATTTGTAGTGGAGTCAGTCTACTCAAATGGAGTATACCGCCTTATAACCCCAAACGGCGATACTCTCATGATGCCGATCAATGGCAGATTCTTGAAGAAGTACTATTCTTGACAGAATTATTCCCATGATCAGGTTAACATTTCACCTCTGATCAAAACTACCAGATCCAAGATGTTCGGAAGAGTGCCAAAAAAAAGCTTATTTCTTTCTTCAACAGATCACATCACGGTCGATCAGTGTCGAGCCGATTGAACCCTGGTTACATCATGATGCATGATGTAAAAATCGAAGAAGAATCAAAGTGTGAAACTTTGGTTTTAGCCTTGTACTCTTCTCTAGTTCACCTATGAGCTCGACAGGAGTTTTCCTATGATTAGATTAACATTACACCTCTGATTAAAACTTTTAGATCCAGATGTTCGAAAAAGCGTAAAAAAACAAGCTTCTTTCTTTCTTCAACGGATCACATAACAGTCGATCAGTGTTGAGCCGATCGAACACTGGTTACATCATGATGCATGATGTAAATATTGAAGAAGAAATAAAGTGCAAAACTTCAGTTTTAATCTTGTTACTCTTCTCTAGTTTATCTATGAACATCCGACGCCTCTAACAGTTAAGGACAGAGGAAAATGTTGGCTTTTAAGTCCAACGTAAGTCCTCGATAACTCATCATGTTGAGGGGTGATCGGGGTAAAATCGCGCACAAAAGTGTATGTTTTGAAGTGAAGATTTAAAGTGTGTGTGCTTGGCTTTCTCGATACTTCCGTTATAGAATAGAGGCTAAAACGAGTCAAATCCACAAGGATGGGAGGCGATAGAAGCTTTACCGGTTGATTCACGTGTTTGTTAAAGATTCTTCAAAGTTTTTAAAGAATGAAAAGAAAAGAAAGAAAAGAATGAAAAGAGAAGTACGGTGAAACACAAAGAAGTGGGAAACATAGAAAAGAATATGTTTGTGGTTTTTAGAATGTTTCTAAACAAAGTAAAAAATAAAGAAAACTCATGGCACTAACTACTAATGACTCCACTAACATGCTAACCTCTTAGTGATAGTTGCCTCACATGTATCATTGGCCATCACTAGTCCTTGGTTCAAAAGCGATTCAAAGCATGGCCCATATGTAACTCATCACAACCAACTCAACAAACAAGTTCAAGCTACACTTAAACCATCAATACTATAGAAAAGTAAGCATGGAGTAAAGTAATGTTAGCTTGTTAGTGGTTAGGAATTTAGAGTGTTAGATCCATCATCATGAGCCATCAATGGCTCTTGCAAGAGCAAGGCCAAACCGAGGACTATTAAATTCATGTGGATTATCATAAAAGAAGTTAACAAGTTAGTGGTTAGTAGTTAGTTGCCATGAGAGAAAAGTTAGCTACACATGTAAAAAAAATTAGAGAGAAGAAAACATAGAGAGGTAAAGAGAGCACTTTTCATAGATTGTCACCTTCTATTACAAGCACTCTTACATTCCAAGTATGAACCACTCTCTCTCCCTATTACAAGATCTACAAAATAGAAAATACAATGAAAGAAGAGGAACTAACCTAAACTAAACTACCCTAAACTACAACAGGAAATGAAAACTACTCCTAAAACTCTGCATATCTTTGCTCTGAAACCCCAAGGGGGTATTTATAGCCACCAGGGAAGAGAGGGCCAGGGGACAGGCCCTGGCCCAAAACGCGGCCGGGGCCGCGGCCATACTAGGGCCGCGCGCGCGGCGCTTCGAGCCGCGCGCGGTCCCGTCTGTCTCCTGTCATGCTCTGTGCCCGGTTTCGTCTTTTCAGCCCCTGGTTTTTACAGGATCAGCTCTCTAGGTCAATGGCTATCTTTAATAGGCCTTTAATCACCAATTAAATGGTGATTTAGGGTCTTCTTCTTCATTGCACACCATGGACCTAGAATCAAGCAAGCAAAGCTTTATTAGCAGAATTTAATATGAAATTAATGTGAAGATGTGATACAAATTATGCAAAATTAGAGACTAATCACACCCCCACACTTATCTTTTGCTCGTCCCGAGCAAAACAAAAAACTAAGGAATTATTACACCACTTTCGCAGGTGACGCGATTGCACTGAGCATGTGCAAAAAGCCGTTAAACCTCTAAGTTTCCCCTAGAGGAGGAGTTTTGTCTCCTGAGGGTTTCAGCGGATTACACCCACAAAATCTATAAAGAAAGAAATCAAATGTTAGTATTTTGAAAATACATTTTGAAATAGAGAAAAGTATTGAAATATTTTTGCGAAAATATAAGTGATCTAAGGTCATAGGTTAATCAGAAATTGTTCTTTCTTAAACTAAGTCAAAATGCAAAAAATCTTGTTATAAATTAAATGTAAGAATTTAAAATTGAAGTGACTCTTTGATCTTTCATAAAACTCTTAGAAAAATATGCACTTTGTGGACTGTGAAGATTTTTGGGATATCGACTCAAACTTTCATGCCATTTATTTAATATATATTTTTTTTCTTTTTTCTTCCCTTAGTTTTCTTAGGCTTTCTTATTTACCCAGGTAGTGAGCCTTTAGCCGGTGACTCCCAAACCAGATGGTCTTAGGGCACCAGATGAGAAAACATCCCTCGGACTTAAGGACTCGAGTAAATAAGGCCACAAAACTAAATGGGGTTATTTTATTTTGTCCACCATTTTATGTATGAATAATCATGCTTCCTGAGGCATAATTACCCAACTTCAATAAGTTAGTATCATAATTTTTTTTAATATATATTTTTTATGGCATTTTCAGTCTTTGTTTCAATCCCAAAAATTGTGTAAGTGTGGAGTGCATAAATCTAAGGCAAAAAATTCAAGATCAAATTATCTTTTCAATCTTACTTTCTTATCCTCTAATTTAGACAAGATCTATTATTTTGACTTGGTTTAAAATTTCATAATTTTAGGTCTTCCTAATTCCTAAGATAATCTTAATTTTCTTTAAAATAAAGCAAAACTATTTTCCTTGTTTCAAAAAGTTTTGTAAAAAGAAAAGAAAAGAGTTTTTATAAAAGATTTTTTTTAAGTAAAAAGAAGTGTAAAAAAAGAAAATATAAAACTAATTATGTTAGTAAACCCTCCAAAATTTGATCGTGGGAAAACTGCGCACAAAAAGTGTATGTTTTGAATCGAAGATTTAAAGTGTGTGTGCTTTGGCTTCCTCGATACTTCCGTTATAGCATAGAGGCTAAAACGAGTCGAATTCATAAGGATGGGAGGCGATAGAAGATTTACTGGTTGATTCACGTGTTTGTTAAAAGTTCTTCAAAGTTTGAAAGAATGAAAAGAAAAGAAAGAAAAGAATGAAAAGAGAAGTACGGTGAAACACAAAGAAGTGGAAAACATAGAAAAGAATATGTTTGTGTTTTTAGAATGTTTCTAAACAAAGTGAAAAATAAAGAAAACTTATGGCACTAACTACTAATGACTCCACTAACATGCTAACCTCTTAGTGATAGTTGCCTCACATGTATCATTGGCCATCATTAGTCCTTGGTTCAAGAGCGATTCAAAGCATGGCCATATGTAACTCATCACAACCCAACTCAACAAACAAGTTCAAGCTACACTTAAAATATCAATACTATAGAAAAGTAAGTATGGAGTAAAGTAATGTTAGCTTATTAGTTTAGGAAGTTAGAGTGTTAGATCCATCATCATGAGCCATCAATGGCTCTTACAAGAGTAAGGCCAAACCGAGGCTATTAGATTCATGTGGATTATCATAAAAGAAGTTAGCAAGTTAGTGGTTAATAGTTAGTTGCCATGAGAGAAAAGTTAGCTACACATATAAAAGAGATTAGAGAGAAGAAAACATAGAGAGGTAAAGAGAGCACCTTTCATAGATTGTCACCTTCTATTACAAGCACTCTTGCATTCCAAGCATGAACCACTCTCTCTCCCTATTACAAGATCTACAAAATGGAAAATACAATGAAAGAAGAGGAACTAACCTAAACTAAACTACCCTAAACTATAACACGAAATGAAAACTACTCCTAAAACTCTGCATATCTTTGCTCTGAAACCCCAAGGGGGTATTTATAGCCACCAGGGAAGAGGGGGGCCAGGGGACAGGCCTTGGCCCAAAACGCGGCCGGGGCCGCGGCCATACTAAGGCCGCGCGCGCGGCGCTTCGAGCCGCGCGCGGTCCCGTCTGTCTCCTGTCAGGCTCTGTGCCCGGTTTCGTCTTTGCAGCCCCTAATTTTTACAGAATCAGCTCTCTAGGTCAATGGCTATCTTTAATAGGCCTTTAATCACCAATTAAATGGTGATTTAGGGTCTTCTTCTCCATTGCACATCATGAACCTAGAATCAAGCAAGCAAAGCTTTATTAGCAGAATTTAATATGAAATTAATGTGAAGATGTGATACAAATTATGCAAAATTAGAGACTAATCACACCCCTACACTTATCTTTTGCTCGTCCCGAGCAAAACAAAAAACTAAGGAATTATTACATCACTTTCGCAGGTGACGCGATTGCACTGAGCATGTGCAACAAGCCGTTAAACCTCTAAGTTTCCCCTAGAGGAGGAGTTTTGTCTCCTGAGAGTTTTCAGCGGATTACACCACAAAATCCATAAAGAAAGAAATCAAATGTTAGTATTTTGAAAACACATTTTGAAATAGAGAAAAGTGTTGAAATATTTTTGCGAAAATATAAGTGATCTAAGGTCATAGGTTAACCAGAAATTGTTCTTTCTTAAACTAAGTCAAAATGGAAAAAATCTTGTTATAAATTAAATGTAAGAATTTAAAATTGAATTGACTCTTTGATTTTTCATAAAACTCTTAGCAAAATATGCACTTTGTAGACTGTGAAGATTTTTGGGATATCGACTCAAACTTTCATGCCATTTATTTAATATATATTATATTTTATTTTTTTATTTATTTTTTTCTTTTTCTTCCCTTTGTTTTCTTAGGCTTTCTTATTTACCCGGATAGTGAGACTTTAGCCGGTGACTCCCAAACCAGATGGTCTTAGGGCACCAGATGAGAAAATATCCCTCGGACTTAAGGACTCGAGTAAACAAGGCCACAAAACTAAAGGGGTTCTTTTATTTTTGTCCACCATTTTATGTATGAATAATCATGCTTCCTGAGGCATAATTACCCAACTTCAATAAGTGATTTTTATTATCATAATTTTTTTTAATATATATTTTATGACATTTTCAGTCTTTGTTTCAATCTCAAAAATTGTGTAAGTGTGGAGTGTATAAATCTAAGGCAAAAAATTCAAGATCAAATTATCTTTTCAATCTTACTTTCTTATCCTATAATTTAGACAAGATCTATTATTTTGACTTGGTTTAAAATTTCATAATTTTAGGTCTTCCTAATTCATAAGATAATCTTAATTTTCTTAAAAATAAAGCAAAACTATTTTTCTTGTTTCAAAAAGTTTTGTAAAAAGAAAAGAAAAGAGTTTTTATAAAAGATTTTTTTTTAAAGTAAAAAGAAGTGTAAAAAAAAGAAAATATAAAACTAACTATGTTAGTAAACCCTCCCCCACACTTATCTCATGCATGGTCCTCAATGCATCGTGAATGTGTAAAAACATAAAACAAATGGAGAGGGAAGGAAGATGACCTCAAGGGGGTGGCTCCGGTGGTGGTCTGATTGGGCCAAGCGTTGCGACCCAATCAAGATATCGTGGATCATTCAGAAATCCACCAAGGACCACGCTAATATAACCCCAGAAAAGAATGATGGATTGAATGGTCTTATTGAAAAATTTATCCCCATCTAATTTTCAATTTTCAAAAATAATTACTGAGTCATTTTTGTCAACATTCTTGTCCAACAATGAAGTGTGATTTTGGAAGATGATGGATTTGGACTCAAAGGAATCAGGAATAAAAATCGATACCAACTCGGGAATTTGACTCAGATCAAGCCGAGAGTCAACAATGAGAGTCGAAATTGGTTCAAAAACAGGGTCCAAACCAAAGAACTGATATTCACACACTTTCCCCAACAATGAAGTGTGATCATAAAAGATAGGTGATTCCATTTCACGGTGTACTGGGATAGGATTCAATGTTGACTCCGGAATAGAGAAAAAATCTGGTAAACATACCGGAGTCATTATTGAATCAAAAAGTGAAATGGAATTCCCAACATGAGGTTCAGGATCACATTCAGGTTCGATTTCAATTTCAGGGAAAGGATAACTTGCCAGAATGTCCAGGTGACTTTCATAACTTGGAGTTTGGTCAAGTTCGAATGTGTGTTCTGAAATTGAATCTGGATTCCCAAATGACATGATTCAAGGGTCCAATCAGTAGAGTTAGGGATATAAGGAGTGGTCAATGGTTGACAAGAAAGATTTCCTCGCTCTCATTGATCAGATTGCTCATTATTGAGTCTAACATACTGACAGGTTGGGTAACAGAATGTTGAGTTTGAATCATGTCTTCCATACTTTTTGTAATTGATTTTCTTGAAAAGATGAGTATGGAAGTTGATTTTGGAAATTGTGGTGAAATTATGAGTCCATCGGATTTTGCGGTTGCTGCTCGAACTCACGCAAGGGTTCCATACTCAACTCCAGTATTGATGGTTGTTCATTTTGAATAGGTGATACTGGAAAAGATGAGTAGGACTCTTGAAAATGTGGTTGAGATGATGAGTCCAACATGTTTGCATTTTATCACAAAGGACTTCCAAACGCTTTTCTATCTCAGATTCTTCTTCAATTGGATGCTATAGAAAAGGAGTATGTGGAGTTTGATGTAGGAAGGATTGTGAATTGAGCAAAATTTGCATTTGTTGTAGGGACTCTTCTATACTCCTTTTCAAATCAGATTTTTCTTCGGATGGTGGAACAAGAAAAGGAGTATATGAACCAAATTTGGGGAATGAACTTTGTGAAAGTTGTGGACAAGGCGGTTGAAAGTTTGACTCAAGGGAGGTGAATCCCCATTGACTCTGTGAAGAGTTAAAATTATGTTGAAAATTATAGTCATAAGATTGAGGATATGGGTCATATTGAGTCGAATAATCCCAACTTGGCGTATATGGTTGGTTCATATTGTACATAGCCGGGTTGGAATTATTCGAGTCAAATGAGGTCGGAGTGAAATATGAATTCATATTATGATTGAAAGAATTATTATTGTTAAAATCCATATCACAGTATACAAAAAAGAAAACAAACAAACAAGCAAACAAACAAACAAAGAAAAAGAAAAAGAAAACAAGCCTATGCTAGGGTTGACTTAGACCTAGACGACTCCTAACTGGTTAGACTGTCCATGGGGGGTCTATTGTTGGAAGCTGACCACGAGTTAATCGGCCAGGTAGGGGCAAGATCAGTGGGAGGTATCCGTGCCGGAGCAACGGGCCTAATTATGACAAACCACTGTTCTTCGAGGTTTCGCCTCTCAATCCCCAACCTTAGACACCGATTTAGCAAGAGTCAAATTCTAACAACTTCCCCCTTAGGTCAATCTCCTAAATGAGTCCGAGATGTCCCTAGGGGCCAATGTCTAGCAAATTTTATTAAGGCTTGGGTTGTGTGAGTGGGGAGGTGATTTTTGGGCTAAGAGAGGGTAATGACTTCCCCACCTTATGTTGTATTGGGTATTGCCCTTAAGTTAAATTTGTGCAAGTGTGTAACATAGATAAGCATGAACACAAAAAAGCGAGTAAATCACTGAAGTGTTTATTCTATACTATATGCAATGCCATATGTACACCTCCTATCAATATCACAACAATATAAGAATAAAATACAGTATATTGGAATAAAAATTGACACGTGCCTAGATGCAAATGTCTAAACGTTTTAAAGCATCCAATTTCTATATTTTAGTTCTTACAATTATTTACAGTGCACAGGTAATATAAAAAAAAAAAAATTAGCAGCAGAATATAAAATAATACAAGAATTACCCAACCACACTTGAGCAAGTGTGGACTTCTGCAATGCTAAAACTTTAACCTGCACACCAAAAAAAAAAAAGAAGAAAAGTTAGCAAACTTGTGAAATCAAACCGTTCCCATCCCCGGCAATGGCGCCAAAATTTGATCGGGGTAAAACCGCGCACAAAAGTGTATGTTTTGAAGTGAAGATTTAAAGTGTGTGTGCTTTGGCTTCCTCGATACTTCCGTTATAGCATAGAGGCTAAAACGAGTCGAATCCACAAGAATGGGAGGCGATAGAAGCTTTATCGGTTGATTCACGTGTTTGTTAAAGATTCTTCAAAGTTTTTAAAGAATGAAAAGAAAATAAAGAAAAGAATGAAAAGAGAAGTACGGTGAAACACAAAGAAGTGGGAAACATAGAAAAGAATATGTTTGTGGTTTTTAGAATGTTCTAAACAAAGTGAAAAATAAAGAAAACTCATGGCACTAACTACTAATGACTCCATTAACATGCTAACCTCTTAGTAATAGTTGCCTCACATGTATCATTGGCCATCACTAGTCCTTGGTTCAAGAGCGATTCAAAGCATGGCCATATGTAACTCATCACAACCCAACTCAACAAACAAGTTCAAGCTACACTTAAACCATCAATACTATAGAAAAGTAAGCATGGAGTAAAGTAATGTTAGCTTGTTAGTGGTTAGGAAGTTAGAGTGTTAGATCCATCATCATGAGCCATCAATGGCTCTTGCAAGAGCAAGGCCAAACCGAGGCTATTAGATTCATGTGGATTATCATAAAAGAAGTTAGCAAGTTAGTGGTTAGTAGTTAGTTGCCATGAGAGAAAAGTTAGCTACACATGTAAAAGAGATTAGAGAGAAGAAAACATAGAGAGGTAAAGAGAGCACCTTTCATAGATTGTCACCTTCTATTACAAGCATTCTTGCATTCCAAGCATGAACCACTCTCTCTCCCTATTACAAGATCTACAAAATAGAAAATACAATGAAAGAAGAGGAACTAACCTAAACTAAACTACCCTAAACTACAACATGAAATGAAAACTACTCCTAAAACTCTGCATATCTTTGCTCTGAAACCCAAGGGGGTATTTATAGCCACCAGGGAAGAGGGGGGCCAGGGGACGGCCCTGGCCCAAAACGCGGCCTGGGCCGCGGCCATACTAGGGCCGCGCGCGGTCCCGTCTGTCTCCTGTCAGGCTCTGTGCCCGGTTTCGTCTTTACAGCCCCTGATTTTACAGAATCAGCTCTCTAGGTCAATGGCTATTTTTAATAGGCCTTTAATCACCAATTAAATGGTGATTTAGGGTCTTCTTCTTCATTGCACACCATGGACCTAGAATCAAGCAAGCAAAGCTTTATTAGCAGAATTTAATATGAAATTAATGTGAAGATGTGATACAAATTATGCAAAATTAGAGACTAATCAAGGGGAACAGCATGGCTAGCCCAACTCAAACGGTAGTTAGTAAAGGCATACCAAATCCGTTGATAACTGAGGATTTGCTAAAAATCTTAAGGGACTTGGTCCCGTCCTCTCCTCCAAAATCTTGCCCACGGAATGGTAGGACCACAAACTCTTTGTGTCCATTTCCCAATGAAATGAGCAGAGACTTGTCACGTTAACAGTAACCTCTGACAAGCTATTTCTTTCAATCTCCAGTGGAGTCAGTCAAGTCAACATTAAATCTCTGACAACATAACCCACTCAAAATCTCTATTGTTGTTATAATATTACACCTCTAACGACAAACCTCTCATGCCCCTAGAAAATTAATGTTTGTCACGTTAATATTACACCTCTGACACTTCATTCTATTTTTCATCAAAATCCCCTATCAATTCCCTCCCATGGAGTGATAGGTCCACAAGCTCAATCGCTGCTATGTTAACATTACACCTCTAACGGTGAAAAATTTTTAGTACTCCCCAATGAGTACGAACTTCCACTTGTCACTCTCTTACATGGAGTCACAAGTCCTCAAAATTACTCATATCGCAAATCAACTCCTGTCAAGTTAACACTACACCTCTGACATTTCAAACTTCGCTTGTCAATTCTCGTCAATAGAATGACAAGTCCTCAAAATTGCTCATATCGCAAATCAACTTTTGTCATGTTAACATTAAACCTCTGACAAATTACTATTAAATTTAATATTATACCTCTAACAGTGATTAAGTTACTGCCAAGTTTAACATTAAACCTCTGACAGTCACTTTCCTCAGGCTTCCATATCGAAACTGAGATGAGCAATGCTAAGTTTAACATCACACTTCTAGCATCCAGTTCATTGTTAAGTTCAACCTTACACTTATGACAATGACTTTTCCTCGAACTTCTGTATCGAAGTCGAGATGACTAATGCTAAGTTTAAAATTATACCTCTAGCATTATCTTCACTGTCAGGTTTAACATTACACCTATGACAGTGTATTTTTAGTTTTCCAAACAAAGCTAAAATTCCTGTGGAGCTAAGTTAACATCACACCTCTAGCTTACATCCTTGTTAAATTAATATTACACCTCTGACAAGATTTAATATACCCGTTAAGTTAACATTACACCTCTAACAGTAAAAATTTTTCTAGATCCTCAACAGGTCTAGTCTTACTTATTATTCTCGACAATAAAATGGCAGGTCCACTTAAAATCGTTGTTAGGTTAATATCATACCTTTAATGGTATTTTTATTAATCTCCAGCTGAGTCTTAATTACGTTATTACTAAACCTCTTACGAAGACTCAGTCACAATCCTCTGTAGGGTGAAAACTTCACTTGTCATTCTCATCCATAAGTTAGCAAGACCACAGAAATTATTCAACTCCTGTCAAGTTAACATCACACCTCTGACAGTAAAATTTAAATTCTTTAAATAGAATTTTCTAATTTTGACTTGCTAAGTTAAAATGTTACAATTTTAGCAAATCAAAAATAATCACTTCTACTCATTTGATTTTCAATACAAAAAAGAAAGTCAAGACATGTAAGAAGACAAAAAAGTGTCACTTTTATTAATATTCAAAAATATTGAAGTGATACAAAACACTCTCCTATACAATTAAATTGAGTGTTACAACAAAAGAGTATAAAGAAATCCCCTTGCTCAGCGAAAGGTTGCACTCACTTCTCGAAATATTGAAGATACACGAAACTCGTCCTCTTGACTGTGGCCAGAAATAGTAGATCAACTTCTTTTCCTCTTGAGAACAATGGTGTTTCTTAAGGTCAAAATGCAAGAGAGCATTCTGATTCCACCCGACCAACTGGTGCCAAGATCCTCACAAGATTGTAATCCTTCGCTTAATGGGAAGCTCTACCACCAGAAAGTCATTTAATGAGCATAGATTTTTCATCGTTGTCACTTCTTTGAGTAAGATTGGTGAACGGAGGATCCGAGACCTTACTGGTGACATCGTCTTTCCCGTGACCTTCAAATGCACCATGCCCATTGTGATCAGGAAGGATCCGAGACATTACTGGTGCATCATGTCCAATAATGTCTTAATGTGTATCGACAACCGTGCGGATATTCCTCGCCCTTAGACAGAAGTTCTGACCTCCTATGGGCAAGCAGGACCGCCGGATACACCACGTCAGCAACGATCACCTCAGGCGGTAGCGTTGGCACCACACATCACTTTACCCACAGCATGGGAAAACCCGCCAACAAAGCCCAGCCAGACATCAAAACTTTGGTTTGATGATGGAAGCTTTCAAAGACCGTTTCTAGTTTGAAGGTATCTTCATTAGACTCGGTAGTGTAAGAGCTAGTGGAGGCACTGATTCTTTTAAAAAATTTCTCATCAGTGCTGCTATCCGGGACATCGGTTGGCCTTATTCACCCTGGAGAACAGATAAGTCGCCCATGACATCTGCTGATTCCCCCGCTCCTCTATCCGGTCACCTGCCAGCAGATATGGAAGTGGCACAGCACTTCCTAATAGGTCTCGTGCATCAGAGGATCACTCTTCTTCAGCAAATGTAGTTCCTCTGTGGACGGGACATATTCCTCATAAGGGACGTCTCCAATCATCAGCCCTGAGACTTTATACATCTCATGAAGGGCGAGCTTCATTTCCCCAATGGGAGTAAAGAATGTACAATTCTCTGGATTATAACGCTCCAGGATAGCATAAAAATATTGGATGCTCTGTGGGATGTCGTATTGGACAGACTTTACGGGCCTGTAGAGCCTAGCCTGTAGCAGAAGATCTCTAAATTTTGTCAGAGCAAACCCTACCATTCTCCCCACCAGTTTTTATAAGTAGAATGGACCCAGCCGGTGGCACGAATTCTAAAGGAAAGTCACCCCTCGCATCCAAGAATTGTTTAATGAAGGTGGCTGCAAGCTGGGGGTCTCTCCTGTTGGGTACTCAGCTCTGACCAAGCAAGCTGCAACCCCAGAACATCCCTCCATGTCCGATGGTGTAGGCTTCGCGGGCACCTATCTTGCCCAGGAGAATGGCCTAACCAACTCTCAATCCATTGTCCGACACACGGACATATGTTGCAGATAGGTTAGAGGATACTTCCTCTCCATGTTCGGGAGGAAGAACCTTCTATTTCTAATTTGTCGGAGCCATTTGTAGTCCCTGTCATAAAGGGCAGCCTCATCCTCTTCAATTGAGTCGCTAAATAAAAAGTCTAGCTTCCTCAGTAGAGCACGGAAGTCTGACTCGAACCGGCCATCAGAAATGATCTCCCGAAGAGTCAGCATACTGGCATTGCTAATCCGACTCCTTTACTCCTTTGATTTACCAGTGGTAACAGGAGCGATCTTTGGAGAATAAAGATCATGTTTGTATCAGCACCACCTACATGTCCAAAATGGTATTTCTTGGACAGAAGATTTGAGGAATATCGCACTGCAAAAAGGACAACACAAAGTCAGAATCTAAAAAAAATGTCTAAGTGTTGAAGCTCAAACGTAAGGTTCACCCCAGAGCCGTGTCCAATGACTGAGAAGTGGAGCTCGACGAAAGCTGCATTTAAACTCAAAGACGCCAGGCTCACCTGAAGCTTTCGCTTGAAATTTCACAACTTAAAAATTTTTCTAAGTGTTTGACTCAGACGCGAGACTCAGCGAAACCCGCGTCAAACCTCAGAGACATAAGGTTCACATGAAATCTGCATCTGAACTCTCCCACTTAGAAAAACTCTAAGTGTTGGAATCAAATGTAAGGCTCAACGAAGCCCGCGTTCAACAAACAGGCACAGACTCAAGCTGATGAAGCGAAGACGCGAAGGTTATCAAACCCGTGTCCTGCCTACCGGTGCAAGAGCCGTGTCTGAATATCAAATGCAGACGTGAGCCTCGCGTTGGCGGTTCAATTCAGAAGAGACTTAAGAGTTAAGATAACTCTTCAAATCCCTTAACGGTAAAAACAAATTCAAATAGTTTTACCTGAAATGGGGCTTCCTGCATGGAAGAACTACCAATTTGAGCCTCTAGAGCGACAACGCTCGATGACAAAGCCACAGGTTTGATTTTTGGGGCCATTTCGACCGTGAATTCTGTGAAAAATACGAAGGAAAGAAGAAGAAGGTTGGAGCTTTTCTTAAAGTTCTGAAAACTCTTGACGCAAGGCTCAAGGGAGAAGAAAAGAGTCTAATGATGACTCTTGAAAGACTGATATTTTTTTATAGACACAGTAATCCACCGAGATACGTGGCATGTATCTCGAGACCAATCGTTTCCCGACGCATGGCAACGCGCCTCAAATGCGAACATCGCGTGTTAAGAGAATGATGTCTCTTCAAGCGTCTCCCGACACGTGGCAACGCGCCTCAAACGCGAACCTCACATGTTAAGAGAATGGCGTCTCTTCAAGCTCCACACAATGCGTGGCATCGCGCCTTGAATGCGAACCTCGCGTGTTAAGAGAAAGGCGTCTCTTCAAGCTCCGCCAGACACGTGGCAATGCGCCTAGAATGCGAGTCTCGCATTTCACAGAGCCGCGTCTCCCCAGCAAAAGAGGTCCGCGTCTCTACCTTGAAATCTGTGTTACTTTAACCAAGTGAGAATTGCGTCTCCACTTTGATGTTCGCATCTCTCCGATGAATGAGAATCGCGTTTCTACTTTAGACGAGATCCGCGTCTCCCCAGCAAAAAGAGGTCTGCGTCTCCATCTTGAAGTCTGCGTTACTTCAACCAAGTGAGAGTTGCATCTCCACTTCGATGTTCGCGTCTCTCCATGAATAAGAGTTGTGTTTCTACTTTAGACGAGGTCTGCGTCTCTAAAGCAACATGAACTTGGCGTTTATAAGACCTGCGTTCAGTCTTTACTTCTGCAATCAGTTCAACAGTATAATGGCGAAAGCAGATGACTATTTATCCTGATTCAATAGTACACCAACAACCAGCTCAGAACACCGAGGAGGTTCAGACTGCGTATCCAGACACTCACGATGATCATCTCTGGTGGCTTCAAAGAGTTTAACAGTACACTCACGAAGACTAAGATCCAGACCAGATTGAGCTCAAGGTATCTCAGAAGATTGCCAGTCTAATTTTCAGAGCTTGCTGCCAGAAGAAAAATCTAAAGTATTTCAAAACTCGTCCCAGTCAACCGTGGAGTTCTGAAAACTTTAGAGGGGATTCTGTAGACTGTCTAAAAATCTTTGAGGACAAATCAGCAGAGAGCAGAGCCTATACTTCAGACACGAGGCTAATCAGAACCACTCATGCAAAGTCAAAACGCGGGGATCAAAGCCCACATCCCCAGCTTAACTGCAATACCAAGACGCAGAGCTCGAAGCCCGCGTCTCAATGTCACCACAGTGTCAAAATGTTAGGTTCGAAGCCTGCGTTCTAGCTTCACTGCAATGCCAAGATGCAGAGCTTGATGCCCGCATCTCAATGACACTACAGTGTCGAAACACGAGGCTCGAAGCCCGCGTCCCAGCATCACTGCAATGTGTATCACTGCAATGCCAAAACGCAGAGCCTGAAGCCTGCGTTTCAACCATAGAAAAGTGTTGCATTTCAGTTATAACTGCCCTCATTACCGGGTCAATTACTGCCTACGTAATGAGGGGAGTTAACCCCATCATGGAGGGTTTTTAGGGGACAGTATTACCCCTAAAAACCCTATAAATAGCTCAGTTTTGCTATTGAAGAGGGGTTGAAAGTTTTTGTTGGACTTTTGATCAGAAGTTTTTGAAGAGGAAGTTCTGGTCAGAATTTTCAGCTGAGAAATATTTATAAAGAGTTAAACTCTTCTACCAACTTGCTGAGTTTAAGTTTTTGCTCAAGTCTCTCTGAGATTCTATTTGGACAAGAGTTGTGCTACTCCATCCGTAATCCGAAGAGAAGATTCCTGAAAGATACTGTCGTTCACCCGGTCAACAAAAAATAAGATTCACTTTCCACCGCTACATCAAGAACCCAGCCTTAAACAAAGAGAAGATTTGAGCTTGAATATCTTCTCTCTCTTGTAATTGGAATTTTTGAGATTGTTGTAATCTTTCATTGATTTAAGAAAAATTTACGATACTTTATCTCCAAAAAAAATTTCCCCGAGAAGCACTATACAAGATCAGTGAGTAAATTTTACGTCATTGGCTTTTGACTTAATAGCAAGCTTAGGAATAGATGGAAAACTAGAGAAGAAGAGACATTGTGGAGATGCAAGAGAAGTTAGTAGTCATCTGTTGGATTCTTGATCTGCCTCACATACTGTAGTTCAAAACCTGGTTCAAGTGTAGTTGGCTAATATGGAGACATTTAAACTGTGTGGGTTTTAACTAAAGATAAGATTCCATTGGTTTGTTGGTTAACCCACTTAACAAAAGTGGTTATCTCATATTAGGTATTATCTCCAGGATGGGAAAAGATATAACTGTCTAATAGAAAAGATATGTTAGTATCTATTTATATGGAAAGTCCCTCTCTCTACCCAGGTGCATTCATTCTTCTCCCATCTAATAGGTGTTGATTTGGGTCGAACAAATAGTCCCACATCAGCTAGACGTGGGGATGATCTTGGGTATATAAGAATTTGGGTAACTCCACCTAGAAGGCTAGTCTTTTGGGATGGTACCCTAAGTCCTTTAATTGGTACCAGAGCCATGCCCCAAACTTAGTCGTGTGTGTGGGTGATGTTCAATGATGTAGATCCCCCTAATGACGCAAAGACGCAATGGGCCTGATCACCCCAATGGCGTAAAAAGGCGCAATAGGCCCCTGTGAAGCTAATGTTGGGCTCTCGAGAAATTTGGCAGTGGTGCTCCTTTGTAATAGGCGTGCTGCCTTTTACACAGTGTAGAGGAGTAACTGACTACAGTTGGTACTTCACATAAGGCGTGCCGTCTTCCCACGCAGTGAAGAATTGGATCTCGATGGAGCATTTGATCTTCCAGTGTGAAGATAGTTGAGCTTGCAGGGAGACTCTTTGTTCGAGGAGGATTGTTGGGATTTGGGTCAAACAAATAGTCCCACAATGACTAGACGTGGGGATAATCTTGGGTATATAAGAATTTAGGCAAATCCACCTAGAAGGCTAGTCTTTGGGATGATGCCCCAAGTCCTTTAATAGGTGTGTTCATTCTTCTCCCATCAAAATCATAGGTCCTTCTTCTCCCATCGAAAGCAAAGGGCCAGGAGAGAGAGAAGGCTTCCAAGATCGGTTCCAGTTCATCTTCTATTCATCCCTTACTAAGATATGTAATGAGTTTTATAATTACTGAACATGATTCATATGCAAAGATTTGTAGATTCAATTTGATCTGTTATCATCATATTATAAACCATACTTTGATCAATCCACCCAAGATCAATGCATGTTATTCAAAAAACAATAGAACATTTATATCTTTATTTGCATGTCCTCGCCGTGTTATGTCCTACTTGTTAAGTTGGATGTCGAACAAATAGTCCTACATCGGTTAGACATGGGGATGGTCTTGGGTATATAAGGATTTGGGCAACTCCACTTAGAATGCTAGTCTTTGGGATAGTGTCCCAAGTTCTTACAATTGGTATCAAAGTTATGCCCTGAATTTAGCCGTGTTACAATTTGTGCTTCACGTAAGCGTGTCTACCCTCCGCGTGGGGAAGAGTTGTGATCTCAATGGTCTTCCAGGCATGAAAAAAGATGAACTTGCAGGGAAACTCTTTGTTCGATGGGGGATTATTGAGTTGGATGTCGAACAAATAATCCCACATCGGCTAGACATGGGGATGATCTTGAATATATAAGGATTTGAGCAATCTCACCTAGAACGATAATCTTTTAGGATGGTGCCCCAAGTCCTTACACTACTTATTATAAGGGTGTGACATTGCTTGTTGTCCATCTCAGCATGTCCCAGTATTGTTCCCTAGTTGCACCCCTTTCTGAAACACAATCACCTATCTGTCTATTTTCTTCCTCTTTAGTCTATGCCCGAGTTCTAAATGTCCGATATGGGGACTACTGTATGGAGAGGATAAAATCTTTCTGATATAGTTTTTTTAAACTCTGTTGAAGGTTAGTCAAAGATCGATGCACACGAGGAACCGGACCTAGTCAACTAGGCATTCAGACTAGTCGACTAATGATACAAAAAGAGAGTTAAAAAATCTGTTTCATTACAGACTAGTCGACTAGGCCAAATCCCTAGTCGACTAATATGAGTTACTAGTCGACTAATTCGGCTGCAGCGGCATGTTTCCAAATCTGATTCTGAATTTTTTAATGATATGAATTAGCTTTTTTTTGTTTCTTTTTCTCATAGTTTCTTTGGCTATATAAAGAGAGGTAGTGTCCTCAATATTTGTAACCTGTAATTGATTGATTCAATAATAACTCTCTCCCCTTGCCCGAGGACATAGGCAAATTGCCGAACCTCATTAAATCTTACGTTCTCTCTTTCTTTTCGTTGTTTAATTATTCGTGTGATTGGTGACTATTCTCTGGTGTCCCTCTTCTCTGTTGATTGGATTCCCAACAAGTGATATCAGAGCTTTCCAGGTTCGAGGGGGAGTTTTTTGTTTGGATGGAGCAAATCAATTTGGAGACTGTCTACAGTTTCGTTCAGAGGTAAAGATCTGCTCTTCCTATTTGAATTTATTTTCACTAATTATTTTCGCATTGTGTTAAGGAATCTATGAAGAAGATGGCCAGAGAAAGTCAATCCATGGTGAAATTCATGAAACCCACATCCGATGAAGATCGATGTGGTAAAATTTGATGGCACGAACAATCTTAGGATGTGGAGGTGTGAGGTGATAGATGCATTGACGGCATCAAATCTTGAAGATACTCTATGATTGAAAGAAAAGCCAAAGAAGACTTCTGAAAAGGATTAGAACAAGATGGATAGGATGACGTATAGTCTTATAAGGTCTTGTTTGATAAAGACATCAAGTATCATGCGTTATATGAGACGTCTGCAATGAAGATGTGGGAGATTCTCAAGAAGAAATATCTGACAAACAGTATCGAGTCTCGATTGCTTCAAAAGAGGAGGCTTTATCACTTCCAGTTGAAGAAGGGACTCTGCTGAGCACATGAACAACTACAAAAAGCAAATTTGGTTAATGTGGATGTGAATATCGAAGAAAAGGATAAGGCAGTAATTCTTTTAAATTCTCTACCTGATAAAGAGTATGAGACTTTCATCCTCACCTGATTAATGGGAAGCAATCACTTAAGTATAATGATGTATCGGTTGTTCTTGTAAATTATGAAGTGAGGAGGAAGGATAAATAATCTTCTTCTAGTAGTACATCAACAGAGGCGTTAGTAGTAAGAGGCAAAGGTTCTAATCAGAAGGACAAAGGCGTTTGGAAGATCAAAGTCCAGACTAGGGTTCAGAGATCTGAAGAACCAGTGTACCTTCTGCAAAAAACTAGGGCACTGGAAGGTTGATTGCCTAGGGATCAAGGATAAGAATAAGGTAAAGAAGTCAAAGATCGAAGCAATCTTACACAGGTGATCAATACCCAATCGGGTTGTACTTCATAGGTAAATGGATTGGACCAGACTCATCTATATTTTCATTCTCAGTCACTACTTCTACTATAGGTTACTCAGGTGATTCTGAGTGGATGATCGATAAAGGAGCTACCTTCATATATGTCCCAACATGGATTGGTTTTCTAGTTTTGAGAAACTAGATGGATGTTTTGTTATCATGAGTGATGATCGTCCATGTCATATGGAAGGGATAGGTACTGTCTTGGTTAAGATGTTTGATGGGATGGTACGGGAATTGAAGGATGTGAGGTATGTACCTCAATTGAAAGAAATCTTATCTCTACTGGTGCCTTGAAAGCATTGGATCTTGAAGTATCTATTAGAGATAGAGTTCTCAAGATGATTAAAGGCTCGATCGTTATTTTAAAGGGCATCCGACACAATAACCTTTACTACTTGAAGGGTAGTATGATTACAGGGCAAGTGGCGGCTTCTACAATTCAGATAATGATTGCCCCTAACTCTGACATATGAGGCTTGGACATACAGAAGAAAAGTCTTTGTAAGCTCTTGCAAAACAAGATTTATTGAAAGGTATCAGTACCAACAAATTGAAATTTTGTAAACATTGCATCATCAAAAAGAAGACCAAGGTGAGATTTGACACTACAACTCATGCATCAAGAAGATTCTGGATTATATTCACACGGATGTCTGGAGACCTACCAAGATGGCATCTATTAGAGGTAATCATTACTTTGTCTTTTATAGATGATTACTCTAGGATATGTTGGTTATATACCATGAAGCACAAAGGAGAAGTTCTGGAGTTATTTGTGGAGTAGAAGAAGAACATACAGAAGAATACGGGAAGGAAGATAAATGTACTCTGTTCAGACAACGGAGGAGCGTAAACAAGTGATCCTTTCCTACAGCTATGTCGCAATGAGGGCATAGAAATACACTTCATAGTAAGAGAAACACAGCAACAAAATCGGGTGGCTGAAAGGATGAATAGGACCTTACTAGAGAAGGTCCATTGCATGTTATCCATCGCCGGCATATCGAAAACTTTTTAGGCTGAGGCATTGGCATATGCTTGCCATCTAGTTAACAGGTTGTCTTCGTCTGCAATAAGAGGTAAAACTCCTCTAGAGATTTGGTTAGAGAAAGTTACTCAGAATTATGATTCGCTACGGGTATTTGGGTGTCCAGCCTACTATCATGTCAAGGAAAACAAGTTGGACCCAAGGGTGATAAAAGGTGTGTTCCTAGGATTCAAGAAAGGAGTAAAAGGCAACAAAATTTGGGATTCAAAGAATAGAAAATTTATCTTGAGCAGAGACGTCACGTTTGATGAGGCTTCAATATTGAAGCCTACAAACTCTCAGCAGGTGGAGAGTCAGACGGCCAACAGGATATTGCACGGGTGGAGAGTGATGCTACTTCTCCGTCTCTAGAAAGATAAGTATCATTTGAGGTCACACCCTCGGTGATACAGGGAGATGATCAGGTAGCTAAACAGGATGTTGATGTTGGCCCAGAGGCCTTCCACTCAAGTTTTGATGATGATTAACTCATGTAGTTATAGTTTACTAATAATTTTGTGATATTTAGTTTCAGATATTTAACCAAGATATTAGTAGGTGATTAGCTTCAACAAAGGTGTTTGGAGCTTTCACATGGTGATTCAAGAGCCGAGCGTCAAAGTTTATATCTAGCACACGTTTGGAGTCAAGCTCGGTGGATCACGTTTGGATCGAGTCGACTTGGAGACGGCGCTCTATAAGAAGACTTCGGTACATTGTTTAGTTTATAGTTTAGATCCATTGTTAAAGATTAGATAGTGTGATATGCTCAAGTTCACAACACACACACGTTTCATGTTTATTGGTTTTCGGTTTTTGGTTTAACCAATCTTGGTTTTCATAAATAGATAGAATCAAAACAAGTTTACATGGTTTAATGTATATTAGATTTGTTCTATATAAATGTATGCTTCAACTAGTTAAACAAACTTAGTTTGATAGTCTATTTCATGAGTTTGGAGTTTTGGTATTTTAACAAAACTTATTTTCGAATTTAATGTCAAAAACATTGATATATGTCTTTATATGTATATTGGATTATATCCATATACTATATGCCTCAAAGTTGTTTCAATATCATGTTTTTGTATTTGCAAGTGTTTTGGACAAAACGATTTTTCATTTCAAAAATCTAAGTTTTGGAAAATACGGATTTTGGTTTTCGGCAAAATTTGTAAGTCACAAAAATGGTTCAAAATGTTTGTAACATAGTTTGATTTTTACTCAAATATGTTTGTATGTCAAAGATATAGCAAGAACCTATTTTTGTGGGATTTTTATAGATTTTATGGGATTTAATTAGGTAATAAAAACCCAGTTTTCAAGTTCTGAAATTTGCCCTAGCGGTCGACCGGGACGATCGACCGGACCAGTGGTCGGTCGACCGCACCGGTCGACCGACGTGCATAAGGACGTGCACGCAGGCCAGCTTGTTTGGCCGGTCGACCGAGCGGTCGACCGACTGAAGTCAACCCACTCTCGGGTTGGCCCGGTCGACCGGGCGGTCGACCGGCCAGAGAGCCGTTGCTCTCTGGTTCTGGCCGCAGTCGACCGCGCGGTCGACCGGCAGGCTCAACGGTCGATTTTTTGACCGTTGGCCAGTCGACCGGCCGATCGATCGGAAGGTCATTTTTGACCTTTCTGCCTGCCAACGGGCAGATTTTGTTTGGACCTTTAAATACCCCATTTGAGAGATGTTTCTTAACAAGTTTTTAAGAGCCAAAATTCTGATCTTCTTTAGTGTTTTAATACAAGTTTTCAAAAGAGTTTTTTAGTGCCAAAAGATCAATCTTTATTTGTTTTAAAGGGTTGGAAAATTCAAAGAAAAATATGAATTTGGGATATTGCTTTGTTCTTCATTCTATCAAATACTAAGTTATTTTCCCAAGTATTTTTCTTTGTGTTTTTATTTCCAAACTCTTTGTTTTTCACACTTGAGCTATCTTGCTATCCTATCTATTAGGATCTTTGTTTTATGGGAAAAGAAGTTGTTTGTGGTCTTTTAATCATCAAGTTGTAAACCCTCCTAATTTGTGATATCCCTCTTCTGTAGAGGTGATTATTGGAGTGGTGGCTTTGTGCCCTATCCCTCTAGTGAGAGGTTGATTGGTTGTTTGGCTTTGTGCCCATCCCTCAAGTGTGAGGTGATTGTGTTTGAGTGGCTTTGTACCTAACCTCTAAGTGTAGAGGTTGTGTTGTATTTGAGAGAGGAGTTGTGTACTCCCTGTTATTGTATTGTCCTAAATCCTCATTGGAGGTTTCCCTGTGTGGGAAGTCCTGTGTGGACAAGTTAGTGGAAATCCTTCTGTGTGAAGGTGGGGACGTAGAGCTGGGTGCTCGAACCTCAAAACAAATCTCGGTGTTTGCGTTTGATCCATTGACTCTAACTCTCTCTCTTTATATTGTGCCTTGCATTGATTCATATTGTCACATCATACTTATATGCTTGATTGGGATTGTTGTGTGCCTCACTTGTGTTTAACCACGAGAGCTTCATATATCACCTCAACTCTTATTCAGAGGAATCAAGAGGAGTTAGTCCAGAGCCTTCACTGGGAATTCGGCTACACTCGTTGGTTACAATAAGTGTGTTGCAATTTAGTTTTAATTTCTGCATTTTGTTCATTAGATTAGTTGTACACCTATTCACCCCCCAGGTGTACTTACAATGGTATCAGAGCCTACGCTCCTGATATTAGGTTTAACCACCTAGGAGTGTGATCTTGGTTTTGCTAATCTATTATTTGCATTTGCATTTGCACACATATAGTTTGCACTCATGGATAGCCCTCCCATGTTTGATATCTCTAGACTTGATATATGGAAGGTTATGATGAGTTGTCATTTAAAAGCCCTAGGCTATAAGTTTACCTTGTCATTACCAAGGAATCCTACATTAGTGATAGCAAGCATATAGAGGCCAATGCACTAGCCCTAAAAGCACTTAGAGCATCCCTTGATAAAAAATATTTACATGTGTTTTCTCACTATGATTCCGCTTTTGCAGTATGGAACATTTTGACATCCCTGAGCTACCAACGCTTATCAATAAGAAGAGGAAATCTAGTCGAGACGAGTCCGACGACGTTGCTTCATGGTCCAAGGGAATGACTCCCTTGAGGTACAATCGGAAACTCAACTAGATGCTAGTACTAGTTCATATTGCAATGAGTGTATGGATGCAGAAGCCTTATGTAACACCCGCTCCCGGAATACGTACTTAGTTGCGTATTCAGATTTCTCGATCATATTTTTTGATTTACTTTCTGTAATGTTTTGTATTATGAATTATTTATATTATCGTTTGACCTTAGATCCGGATTCGTGGACTCGGATTCAGCTCTAGTCTGAACCGGGGACTCGATCTCAGGTTATTGCTCGATTTAGTCTTTTTGGTATTCAGATTTAATCGATTTCAGTTTCAGAGACTGTTTTCTAATATTTTAGATTTTTCATGATTTTCTGAAAATTTCCAGAATTGAATTGAAAATCTTCAAAACCGGTGTCGACCAGTACCACTGACCGATTCTCGAATTTTTAATTTACAAACGGAGTTGAATTTTAAAGAAACGACTTTCCCATAACTTCTTAAAATCATATTTCTATCTAAATACTTTTTCTGGCAATTTTCTAAAATTATCGAAATCCACTGGATTTGGTGTCGGCCAGTATCACTGGTTGATTCCAGGAATTTCAGTTTACAATTGAAATTAAATTTCTATATTCCGCTTTCATATTTCTTCTTAGAATTATATTTTCTCCTTTTAGGAATTTTCTGAGATTTTTCAGATTTTATCAAAATCAGGCCGACCCGGTATAGACCGGTATTGACTGCTGACTTTAGGATTTTTATTTTGAAAATAGGATTGAATTTCTGAAAACCATTTTCACTAAAAATATTTAAATAATATTTATTATTTTGAGAATTTTAGAAGCTTTCCAAGCTACTTAATTTTTTGGATTTTTCCGGAGTTTTCGGTGTTTTCCCAGATACCGGAATTTTATCCAGATATTTATTTCTTCTTTTTTTCTATTTCTCTCTCCTCGCTAGACGCGAGTTTCACCTAACCTGAATTCAACATTTAATGCAGAGATCCTCTCCATACTGTATTTAATGCTATGCCCTGCAACTTGTCACCATGACTGTTTGTCTTTTTCATCAAACGCAACATCCGCGTTTTTCCTTGGACGCGGATCTTATCTCCGCGTCTGGCTCTCTTTTGCCTAGACGCGGATCCCATTTTTTATTGGACGCAGGTTTCAATTGTGCGTCTCATTCCTTTTGAATTACAATGGCATACTTGTAATAATTATTTCCCTTATATATACACCCACCTTTCCTTCTTTCCTTCTCTTTTCATTCTTCCCTTTCTTCTCCATTTCCAGCAAACGAAAACAGCAGCCCCATAATAGCCTTACCTCCCTCCTTGGCCGGCCACCTTCACCACCATCACCTCCAACTCCTCCACCAATTCCTCCACCATCTCCCCTTCCATCTCCTCCTCCATTTCCAACAACAACAACACCTCCACACCCACCTTCTTCTTCCTCTTTTCCACCAAGAAACTCCAAGAAACCCACTTCCACCACCAACTTCACCACCTTCCCCAATACTACCTACACCACCTAGACCACCACGAACCACGCCATCTTTCTCTCCTCGGAATACTCTTTCTAACGAAGTATAGCTCGTTCTCCGAAGCCTCGTTTCCAAAACTCCATTTTCACCATTTCAACTAGAGTTGCACCATCATTGCTTGGGCTTGGGGGCTTTGGCCACCCGTCTCCGGCCACATCCCGCCGTCTCTGATCACCTCCGGCCACCGCCGGCAACATGACCGACCATCCCCCTTCCCTTCTTCTTTCTTTTCTTTCCTTTCCTTCTTTCTTTCTTCCCTTCATTCATTCTTTCTTTCCTTCTCTTTTCTTTCCTTCTTTCTTTTTCTTTCCTTTGATTTCAAAACTGCGTCTCTCTCTCCCCTTCTCCCTTGCGTCTCCTTCTCACCCTTCCCTGCGTCTCCCTTTTTTTTTCTCTGTCTCCCCCTTTCTCTTGTTGTGTGATTACTAGACGCGGATTTTACCCCTGCGTCCAAGTAATTATTTAACGCGACATTCGCGTTCTTATATTAACACGACGCGGAACTCACGTCCGCGTCTGTGTTCTTCTCGTATCCTGGGTTTAACGCGGATCTCGAACCCCGCGTTTGTGACATCTACGCAACGCGACTCCCGTGTCTGTAATTTCCGCGTCTCCATTCTCTCTCCTCCTTTATATTGAACGCGTTTACGCGTTGATTCCTAGATTCTGGACATCAGACATTTCACGGTGTTTTCTAAGTTCTAGGCGAGTGTCCTCGCCTTCTGTAACGCCCCGATCCTGGCGGATACGGAGACATTACTGCAACGTATATACGCAAGTCAGAAGTACCTTCACGTATATACGCTAAGCATCAGTACAGGCAAGAATCAGAGTACGGAAGCAAGTGGTGCATTATACATTCCAACACATGAGTACAATTACAAAGTTATCACCAGAGGTGATCCAATATTACATGAATATTACATCACTGATATGCGCAATTGCGGGAATACAAGGCAATGAACAAGTATGAACAGTATAAAGGCACTCACGAGTTTACAAAAGGGAAACTCGAGAGGCGAACAAGGGGGCCTGGAAGGATGTGGCTCTGAACGGTCTGCTGAAGATCCACGCTACCGCTGCGCCACTCTGATCAGCAACAGGGAGAATCCACACGCTCCAAGCTCCATGACCTGGACATGAGGATCCAGGGGAGTCAGATGATACTCCCCAGGCGAGTGGTGATACAAAAGCCAAGTGGCGAGCCAGGATGAGCACAAGTGTGCATAAAACAAACGATATCAAGTAGGAAGTACTCATGATATGATCAGATAAGAACAAGAGACAGGTAGGTTATAACAGGAGTACATAACAGGAATCATAACATGAATCATAATAGGAATAACAGGAGTCATATCAGGCACCACTAGATATCTCCTAAACTAACAAAAACCGATAAAACCGAATAAAACCGATTACGAGTAAAACCGATCGTAAACACTTAGGTTAGGCTCCATGAGACTAGTACCTCGAAGGAATAATCCAAACAAGGAAACCCTCATCTATATACCTTTATCTCATGTCACCGTAATCCAAGCGCATAAAACCCGAGTTACAAAACAGCACAGCAATCCACATTAGCATATTATTATTAAAGGGGCCGCCTAAGTTCCAAGCTTCAGTGTGTGTCCCATTCCACATACTTCCACTCACAACTTATATAGCCAGTTATTTGGAAACTGATTAAAGTTCGATGAATCATGTTCTGGATGGGCCCCGTACATGCCCGGGACAACGGTTCAGGAGTATCCGGTGCTGAGCCGGAACGTACCGCTAGGTACCGGGACTTATGGACGCCCGAACAGGAATAGAGTATCGCAGATCCCATAGGAATAGGCCTAGGGCGTGTGCATACCCGGCAGGAATAATCAGGAGTAGGGGTGCCAGTACACCCCACGGAATCCCTGGTGGCCGCCAGGAGATCCCCAAGTGTTTGGCCACGCGTGACTCGATAGTGCCACCATGAACATGATTAATCAGGGCCCATCAGTTTCCCCAAAACCAGGTGCAAGTTGTTTATTATAACTTATCAATATTAACAGATTACGGGAATAACTGGTCATGACAGGAAATGGCCCTACAGATTCAAGAGGTGGCCCCCACAGATTCAAGAGGTGGCCCCCACCGTGTATGGTGTGGCACTTTGTTCCATGTGGCACTTTGCTCTGAGGGGATGGATTCTAGAGGTGGCCCCCACAGATTCAAGAGGTGGCCCCCACCGAGTGGTGTGGCACTTTGTGCTGTGTGGCACTTAGTTCCATTCAGGATAACAGGTCAGGATTCCCGTAATGTGATAATCACAAGTCAAGTATTAACATAACAGGTATAACAGGTATAACAGGAGGCAGGTAATCAATCATGTCAAGAGGTTGATAGTAGTCTGGTGGTAAGTCATGTCATAACAAGGGTCTTGCCAAGTGGTAACATGTCAAGTGCTAGATGATAACAAATCAGTTGTCAGGTGATATACATGTGTTAAAAGGTATCATGTAATGACAAGTAGTATAAACAGGAGACAGGCATTAGCAGGTAGTAAAGCAGTAGCTGAGCACAACTAAGCGGAGCTGAGCAAGCTGGGATACAGACAGCAAGCAGGATTTATCCCTGGAGCGTCTGGCAAGGTTACCGGGACGACTCGGCTTAGAGTGCGAGTAGGAAATCCGGCAGCATCTCGCCTAGACGAATCTAGTGACAAAGCGCTGAACGCTGATCATGATGACCAGGCGAAGCCAAAGACCTGACGGTCCCAATCACTTCCCTTTCGGGACAGTGAGTGACCGGAGGCTGAATACCGAGAGACCTGCCGGCCCCAATCACCTCTCTTTCGAGACAGTGAGTGACCGGAGGCTGAACTGAGAACCTGACGGTCCCAATCACGTCTCTGTCGAGATAGTGAGGAACCGGAGGCTGAAGCATGGAGAGACCTGCAGTGTTAGTACCACATGAACAAGAATCATCTATAATAATACAAGCATTCGTCACAGAGCAATACATGTCCAGATACTGGCACTAGGCCGTACACAAATACAGGGACTCAGCCCAATACAAAGTACATGAAATGGAATACATATCGACCCGACGAAGCGGGGAAATCCAAATGGAGGCGAGAGCGAGAACACTCGCCTAAATCACCGGAAAGCCGAAAAGTCTGGAATCCATGGAACTTGTGCACGCGCCAATACTATAATATAATATAAATATTGGGAGAGAAGGAGACACAGGGAGACGCGGGTTTTTGAGGGTGAGACGCGAGGGTCGCGGACGCGGGAGTCGCGTCGCAGGAATAGCAGACGTGGGATAGCAGACGCGGGGTTCGCGTTGCGACAACACAAGAAGAACACAGACGCGGGAACAGGCTTTGCGTCGTGTCAAATGCAGAAACGCGCGAAGCGTGTCAAGGGATTGCCCAGACGCGGGGTTGAGATCCGCGTTAGGAAACAAACAGAGAGGAGGAAAGGTGCTTCCTTTGTTGTGCCCGACGAAGGGATGTTCGGCCCCAATCCAAAAGGAGGGTACCGGCCCTAAGTCTTGCCAACGGAGAAGAACGCGGACGCGGAAATCACAAACGCGGGAGTCGCGTTGTGAAGACACCACAAACGCGGGGTTCGAGGCCCGCGTTCAAATCAGGGCACGAGGGAAACGCGGACGCGGTCGTGGGGTCCGCGTCGCGTTAGCACGAGGCGATCACAGACGCGGTTATTAGCCCCGCGTCGTGACGATACAATAACGCGAAGGCCGCGTCAAGAGAGGGCGCCCGCACGCGGGGGTGAGATCCGCGTCGGCAAATAATCAGGAAGACAGGGAGTTAAGGAGAGAGAGTAGAGAGAGAGTCATGAGAGAGAAAGAGAGAGATCCAAGGGAGAGAGAGAGAATCATGAAAGAGAGAGAGAGGGGGACCCAGGAGAGAGAAAGAAAGAGGGAAGGGGCTTTGCCCCTCTCTGGATCCACGCACAGCACCCCCAAGAGGGGCGCTCGGCCTGGCCGCCGGCCAGGCGGCGGCGCCGGGCGGCGCCGGCCACCAGCAAGGGAAGGAGGGGGCGACTGCCCCCTCACCAGAACACAGGGGGGCCGTGCCCCCCATCCAGCAGAGAGAAAGGGGGGCGCTGCCCCCCTTCAACAGAAGAAAAGAGAGGGGGCTTGCCCCCCCCCTCTCAGGTCAAGCACGGGGCCCAGGTGGGCCCCTAGGCCGCCCGCGACCGCCGGCAGGGCGCCGGCGGCGCCAAATCCAGGGGTGGCTCCGGCCACCCCAAAGGTGAGGGAAAGGAGGAGAAGTGGGATTTTGTGGTGGTGATGGGTTTGGTGGGTTGGTGGTTGATTTGAAGTGGAGGTGGAGGAATTGAAGGTAATGGGAGGAGGAGGAGATGATGGATTTTGGGGATGATGAAGAAGAAGAGGAGGTGGAGATGGTGATGATGGAGGTTGTTGTTGGTGATGGTGGAGGTGAAGCTTGGCCGGAGTTGAGAGTCTCCTGCTGGCGATGCGGCTGGAGCACCGGCGGCGATGGCCGGTGGAGGGGGTCGGCTGGGCTGGTTGGGTGCGGTCGCCAGATGAAGAAGAAGAAGAAGAGAAAGGAGGAGAAGTGAAAGAAAAGAAAAGGGAAGGAAAAGAAAAAGAGAAGGAAAGAGAGAGAGTGTGATGGTGATGGGGAAGTGATGGGGAGGTGACCGAGCCCACGTGGAGGGGAGTGGGCTGCGGTTGGAGTCGGCGGGAAAAGAAAAGAAAGGAAAAGAAAGAAAGAAAAGTAAAGATAATAATATTATAATATAGTCGCGAAAATCGACTGTTCCAGAATCCTTCCGAAAAATCCTCAAAAATAGCAAATATTATTCTAAGATGTTTGGTGAAATCGGATTCGAAAAATATAATGTAGTTTTCAAAATAAAAATCCTGAAATCTTCCGGCGATACCGGTCGATACCGACACCGGTGGAATTTTCATAAATTCATAAAATCCTCAGAAAAAGTATTTAGGTAGAAAATATGGTTTAAGAAATAATGTCTAAAGACACTTTTAGTAATTCCAATTAGTTTGTAAATTAAAAATCCGGGAATCGGTCAGCGGCACTGGCCGACACCGGTTTTGAAGATTTCCAATTTAATTGAGGAAAATTCCAGAAAATCATAGAAAATCTAGAATATTGGAAAATGATGTTTAAAATTGAAATCGGTCAAATCGGAATACCGGAATGTCCAAATCAAGCAATACTCTAGGATCGGGCCCTCGGTTCAGACTAGGGCTGACTCCGAGTCCACGAATCCAAATCCAAGGCAAAACGTTCATATAAATAGTTCGTAATACAAAACAAATACCGAAGGTAAATCGAAAAATACGATCGAAAAAACCTGAATACGTAACTAAGTACGTATTCCGGGAGCGGGGTGTTACATTCCATCCACCTTACAAAAAATTGCGTCCTCGCAATTTCGATAAGGGGTAAAATGAACACAAAGGGGACAAGGGTGGAATTATACCAATTAAGATATGAAGTACTATAGGTAGGGCTCTCAAGTTGACTGATCAATAACCAGAATATAGAAATCTTCTGCACTTCCGGCTGTACAAGTCTTTGAACGATGCCAAATAATACCAACTGATAACACAACTCTGCAATAGAATTCCCGCTGTACTGCATACTTAATGTCGCTCTGAGAATAAGCCAGAACACTGAGGATAAGAAAACCCTGATAATACCGAGCATAATAAAGAAGACCGATAATTAAGAATTCCGAACACCAGGCATCGATCACTCTGGAAGATATAACGAGAATATAGAATACCCGAACTTCAAAGAGTTGGCCGAAGAGATCATGTCATAGCTTCATTCGGAACCAGCCACTACCTTTCTAGTCTATTCATATCTTAAATTGATATAAAGGCTTCATAAAACCAAACAGGAGATTTATGGAAAGGTTTAGGAATCAAAGGAAAGATAATCAAGAAAAATAGATAACTCTGCACTTGTAGTTGGAATGTACAACCAGGACTCAAGCATTCCAGTTGCAAATTGCTTTACCAATAATTTGCCATCTGGACGTACTGAGGAGGTGAGAGCCTAGGCTCTGATACCAACCTGTAACTCCCCGATCCTGGCGGATACGGAGACATTACTGCAACGTATATACGCAAGTCAGAAGTACCTTCACGTATATACGCTAAGCATCAGTACAGGCAAGAATCAGAGTACGGAAGCAAGTGGTGCATTATACATTCCAACACATGAGTACAATTACAAAGTTATCACCAGAGGTGATCCAATATTACATGAATATTACATCACTGATATGCGCAATTGCGGGAATACAAGGCAATGAACAAGTATGAACAGTATAAAGGCACTCACAAGTTTACAAAAGGGAAACTCGAGAGGCGAACAAGGGGGCCTGGAAGGATGTGGCTCTGAACGGTCTGCTGAAGATCCACGCTACCGCTGCGCCACTCTGATCAGCAACAGGGAGAATCCACACGCTCCAAGCTCCATGACCTGGACATGAGGATCCAGGGGAGTCAGATGATACTCCCCAGGCGAGTGGTGATACAAAAGCCAAGTGGCGAGCCAGGATGAGCACAAGTGTGCATAAAACAAACGATATCAAGTAGGAAGTACTCATGATATGATCAGATAAGAACAAGAGACAGGTAGGTTATAACAGGAGTACATAACAGGAATCATAACATGAATCATAATAGGAATAACAGGAGTCATATCAGGCACCACTAGATATCTCCTAAACTAACATAAAACCGATAAAACCGAATAAAACCGATTACGAGTAAAACCGATCGTAAACACTTAGGTTAGGCTCCATGAGACTAGTACCTCGAAGGAATAATCCAAACAAGGAAACCCTCATCTATATACCTTTATCTCATGTCACCGTAATCCAAGCGCATAAAACCCGAGTTACAAAACAGCACAGCAATCCACATTAGCATATTATTATTAAAGGGGCCGCCTAAGTTCCAAGCTTCAGTGTGTGTCCCATTCCACATACTTTCACTCACAACTTATATAGCCAGTTATTTGGAAACTGATTAAAGTTCGATGAATCATGTTCTGGATGGGCCCCGTACATGCCCGGGACAACGGTTCAGGAGTATCCGGTGCTGAGCCAGAACGTACCGCTAGGTACCGGGACTTATGGACGCCCGAACAGGAATAGAGTATCGCAGATCCCATAGGAATAGGCCTAGGGCGTGTGCATACCCGGCAGGAATAATCAGGAGTAGGGGTGCCAGTACACCCCATGGAATCCCTGGTGGCCGCCAGGAGATCCCCAAGTGTTTGGCCACGCGTGACTCGATAGTGCCACCATGAACATGATTAATCAGGGCCCATCAGTTTCCCCCAAAACCAGGTGCAAGTTGTTTATTATAACTTATCAATATTAACAGATTACGGGAATAACTGGTCATGACAGGAAATGGCCCTACAGATTCAAGAGGTGGCCCCACAGATTCAAGAGGTGGCCCCCACCGTGTATGGTGTGGCACTTTGTTCCATGTGGCACTTTGCTCTGAGGGGATGGATTCTAGAGGTGGCCCCCACAGATTCAAGAGGTGGCCCCCACCGAGTGGTGTGGCACTTTGTGCTGTGTGGCACTTAGTTCCATTCAGGATAACAGGTCAGGATTCCCGTAATGTGATAATCACAAGTCAAGTATTAACATAACAGGTATAACAGGTATAACAGGAGGCAGGTAATCAATCATGTCAAGAGGTTGATAGTAGTCTGGTGGTAAGTCATGTCATAACAAGGGTCTTGCCAAGTGGTAACATGTCAAGTGCTAGATGATAACAAATCAGTTGTCAGGTGATATACATGTGTTAAAAGGTATCATGTAATGACAAGTAGTATAAACAGGAGACAGGCATTAGCAGGTAGTAAAGCAGTAGCTGAGCACAACTAAGCGGAGCTGAGCAAGCTGGGATACAGACAGCAAGCAGGATTTATCCCTGGAGCGTCTGGCAAGGTTACCGGGACGACTCGGCTTAGAGTGCGAGTAGGAAATCCGGCAGCATCTCGCCTAGACGAATCTAGTGACAAAGCGCTGAACGCTGATCATGATGACCAGGCGAAGCCAAAGACCTGACGGTCCCAATCACTTCCCTTTCGGGACAGTGAGTGACCGGAGGCTGAATACCGAGAGACCTGCCGGCCCCAATCACCTCTCTTTCGAGACAGTGAGTGACGGAGGCTGAACTGAGAACCTGACGGTCCCAATCACGTCTCTGTCGAGATAGTGAGGAACCGGAGGCTGAAGCATGGAGAGACCTGCAGTGTTAGTACCACATGAACAAGAATCATCTATAATAATACAAGCATTCGTCACAGAGCAATACATGTCCAGATACTGGCACTAGGCCATACACAAATACAGGGACTCAGCCCAATACAAAGTACATGAAATGGAATACATATCGACCCGACGAAGCGGGGAAATCCAAATGGAGGCGAGAGCGAGAACACTCGCCTAAATCACCGGAAAGCCGAAAAGTCTGGAATCCATGGAACTTGTGCACGCGCCAATACTATAATATAATATAAATATTGGGAGAGAAGGAGACACAGGGAGACGCGGGTTTTTGAGGGTGAGACGCGAGGGTCGCGGACGCGGGAGTCGCGTCGCAGGAATAGCAGACGCGGGATAGCAGACGCGGGGTTCGCGTTGCGACAACACAAGAAGAACACAGACGCGGGAACAGGCTTTGCGTCGTGTCAAATGCAGAAACGCGTGAAGCGTGTCAAGGGATTGCCCAGACGCGGGGTTGAGATCCGCGTTAGGAAACAAACAGAGAGGAGGAAAGGTGCTTCCTTTGTTGTGCCCGACGAAGGGATGTTCGGCCCCAATCCAAAAGGAGGGTACCGGCCCTAAGTCTTGCCAACGGAGAAGAACGCGGACGCGGAAATCACAAACGCGGGAGTCGCGTTGTGAAGACACCACAAACGCGGGGTTCGAGGCCCGCGTTCAAATCAGGGCACGAGGGAAACGCGGACGCGGTCGTGGGGTCCGCGTCGCGTTAGCACGAGGCGATCACAGACGCGGTTATTAGCCCGCGTCGTGACGATACAATAACGCGAAGGCCGCGTCAAGAGAGGGCGCCCGCACGCGGGGGTGAGATCCGCGTCGGCAAATAATCAGGAAGACAGGGAGTTAAGGAGAGAGAGTAGAGAGAGAGTCATGAGAGAGAAAGAGAGAGGACAGGAGAGAGAGAGAGATCCAAGGGAGAGAGAGAGAATCATGAAAGAGAGAGAGAGGGGGACCCAGGAGAGAGAAAGAAAGAGGGAAGGGGCTTTGCCCCTCTCTGGATCCACGCACAGCACCCCCAAGAGGGGCGCTCAGCCTGGCCGTCGGCCAGGCGGCGGCGCCGGCCACCAGCAAGGGAAGGAGGGGGCGACTGCCCCCTCACCAGAACACAGGGGGACCGTGCCCCCCATCCAGCAGAGAGAAAGGGGGGCGCTGCCCCCTTCAACAGAAGAAAAGAGAGGGGGCTTGCCCCCCCCTCTCAGGTCAAGCACGGGGCCCAGGTGGGCCCCTAGGCCGCCCGCGACCGCCGGCAGGGCGCCGGCGGCGCCAAATCCAGGGGTGGCTCCGGCCACCCCAAAGGTGAGGGAAAGGAGGAGAAGTGGGATTTTGTGGTGGTGATGGGTTTGGTGGGTTGGTGGTTGATTTGAAGTGGAGGTGGAGGAATTGAAGGTAATGGGAGGAGGAGGAGATGATGGATTTTGGGGATGATGAAGAAGAAGAGGAGGTGGAGATGGTGATGATGGAGGTTGTTGTTGGTGATGGTGGAGGTGAAGCTTGGCCGGAGTTGAGAGTCTCCTTGCCGGCGATGCGGCTGGAGCACCGGCGGCGATGGCCGGTGGAGGGGGTCGGCTGGGCTGGTTGGGTGCGGTCGCCAGATGAAGAAGAAGAAGAAGAGAAAGGAGGAGAAGTGAAAGAAAAGAAAAGGGAAGGAAAAGAAAAAGAGAAGGAAAGAGAGAGAGTGTGATGGTGATGGGGAAGTGATGGGGAGGTGACCGGGCCCACGTGGAGGGGAGTGGGCTGCGGTTGGAGTCGGCGGGAAAAGAAAAGAAAGGAAAAGAAAGAAAGAAAAGTAAAGATAATAATATTATAATATAGTCGCGAAAATCGACTGTTCCAGAATCCTTCCGAAAAATCCTCAAAAATAGCAAATATTATTCTAAGATGTTTGGTGAAATCGGATTCGAAAAATATAATGTAGTTTTCAAAATAAAAATCCTGAAATCTTCCGGCGATACCGGTCGATACCGACACCGGTGGAATTTTCATAAATTCATAAAATCCTCAGAAAAAGTATTTAGGTAGAAAATATGGTTTTAAGAAATAATGTCTAAAGACACTTTTAGTAATTCCAATTAGTTTGTAAATTAAAAATCCGGGAATCGGTCAGCGGCACTGGCCGACACCGGTTTTGAAGATTTCCAATTTAATTGAGGAAAATTCCAGAAAATCATAGAAAATCTAGAATATTGGAAAATGATGTTTAAAATTAAAATCGGTCAAATCGGAATACCGGAATGTCCAAATCAAGCAATACTCTAGGATCGGGCCCTCGGTTCAGACTAGGGCTGACTCCGAGTCCACGAATCCAAATCCAAGGCAAAACGTTCATATAAATAGTTCGTAATACAAAACAAATACCGAAGGTAAATCGAAAAATACGATCGAAAAACCTGAATACGTAACTAAGTACGTATTCCGGGAGCGGGGTGTTACACCTTCCCTTTGGACTTTCCCGCATTGTTGGGTTAACTTGTATTGCATTATGTATTTGTATCGGTATTCTCGTATTATATTGTGATGTACATACTTGTTATATTAACTCTTGATATACACATGTCTGTATCATTTAGCAACTGATGTGTTATTACCTAACATGACTTATCACCTGCCTCCTGACATATTAATGCCTGACCTGTGATTATCACCTTCACGGGAACCCTGCCGTGTTATTCTGTATTACATACAATGACTTGAATCATGTGCTTATTATCCTGTATTATATATACAGTGACCCAAATCTATAGTATTCAAGTACTCCTGAATTCCTGATCATGTCCTGATCTTTTATTCCTGTGAATTGCTAACTACATATTAAATTATAATAAGACAACTTGTACCCGGTTTGGGGGAAACTGATGGGCCCTGAATAATCATGTTTATGGTGGTCTTATCGAGTCACGCGTGGCCACATACTTGAGGGATCACCTGGCGGCCACCAGGGATTCCGTGGGGTGTGCTGGCACCCTACTCCTGATTATTCCTGCCGAGTATGCACACGCCCTAGGCCTATTTCTATGGGATCTACGATACTCTATTCCTGTTCAGGCGTAAATAAGTCCCGGTACCTAGTGGTATGTTCCGGCTCAGCACCGGATACTCCTGGACCGTTGTCCCGGGCATGTACGGGGCCCATCCGAAACATGATTCATCAAACTTTATCAGTTTCCAAATAACTTGCTCTATAAGTTGTAAGTGAAAGTATGTGGAATGGGACACATACTGAAGCCTAGAACTTAGACGGCCCCAATTATTATAAGATGCTAATATACAATTTGTTGTGCCGTTTTGTAACTCGGGTTGTATGCGCTTGGATTATGGTGACATGGGATAAAGGTATATAGATGAGGGTTTCCTTGTTTGGATTATTCCTTCGATGTACTAGTCTCATGGAGCCGTGACCTGAGCTTGTGCGATCGGTTTTGCTCGTAATTAGTTTTATTCGGTTTTATCAGTTTCATTGGTTTTATGTTAGTTTGAGAGATATCTGATGTTGCCCTATCTACTTTACTTCTCGTCTCGTTACTTTCCCTTATCTTATCATACCATGAGTATTCCCTACTTGATATCACTTGTTATGTATCTACTTGCTTTTGTATGCTTATGCTCACAACACGGTTTTCAATGCATGATTATGATTCAGTTTTATCGATACACTTGTGCTTATCTCAGCACGCCATCTGGCTTTCGCATCACCACTCGCCGGGGAGTTCTGACTCCTCTGGATTCTCATGTCCAGGTCTCAGAGCTTGGGCTGAAAGGGGATTTTCTTGCTGAGGACTAAGCTCACTTTTGCGCAGTGGACAGACCAGTTGTACCACCAGTCCCTTCCTTGCTCCACCTGGTTGGCTCGCGGCATCTCCTGCTATCTCGTGAGCACCCTTTTGTACTGTTCATACTTGTACATCTCCTTGAATTCTCGCACTTGCGCCTATCGGTGATGTAATATTCTTGTAATATTGTGTCACATCTGGTGATAACTTTGTAATTGTACTCATATGTTGGAATGTATAATGCACCACATGCTTCCGTACTCTGATTCTTACCTGTAATAATTATTAGCGTATATACGTGAGGGTATTTCTGACCTGCGTATATACGTCGCAGTAACGTCTCCGTATCCACAGGATCGGAGCGTTACAGGATGGTATCAGAGCCTAGGTTCTCACATCCTCAGTGCGCCCAGACGGCAAATTAATGGTAAAGAAATTTGCAACTGGAATACAAGAGTCCTGATTATACAATCCAACTACAAATGCAGAGTTATCTATCCCTTTTTTCTGATCCATTTCTTGAATCCTGAGACCTTCGATCTTTTACCTTCCAGCTCCTTCTTGTTACCCCCCTTCAACCAACTCAAATATGGAAAGACGGGGAACACGTAATGGTGCTGGTACTTCTCAAGATGGATCCAACAGAGACAATGATAGCCTGATGAGGGTACTTCAAGGGATGATGCAGAGTCAACAACAGCAGACAGAGCTTCTACGACAAGGAATGTTGGTTGTACCATGGGAGCAGAGGCCAGGTAATGTGTCAGACTTCAGAAGATTACAGCCGGCGATCTTTTCGGGTATAGAGAAACCCCTGGATGCAGAACAGTAGCTGGTAGACACAACAGATCTTTTGAAGGCGGCCCGAGTCCCTGATGAGAACCAAGTGGAAGTGGCCAAGATACAATTAAAGGATGTGGCCCGAACATGGTGGTTGGCGGAAGAAGCGACACTGAAGAAACCCATCACATGGGACCAGTTCTCAAAGGGTTTCTACGAGAGATTCTTCCCTGCAACAGCTCAAAGGGACATGGAAGAACAATTTATCCGATTATAACAGCGAAACCGGTCAGTGGATGAATATGCTGCTGAATTCTTGAGGCTCAGCAGATTTGCTCCCTACATGGTGGCAGACGAAAAAAAACTGGCGAGCAGATTTCAGCAAGGGCTGAAGATGGATGTCCAAATGTATCTGATTCCTCGACAGCTGAAGACATACTCCCAGGTTCTCTCCATTGCCCGTGAAGTAGAACGAGGACTGGAGAGGAAGAATGAGAACCAGGTGCAGAACAAGTCAGTAAAGAGACCTTTCAGTTGATGAACGAAGAAGACGCAGCCAGGACCACCAACGGGCCGATAGTCAAGCGACCATTCCGACCTCCCCCTCAGCAGATGATATGCAGGTACTGCCAAAAGCCCGGACACATCCAACGCAACTGCCGAAAGGCTAATGGACTATGTTTGGTATGTGGATCCGGTAATCACTCGACAGGTGGTTGCCCATTCAAGAGGACCTATCCAACACCATCAACATTTCCATCACTAGCAACACCCCCGGCACTTTCAGCTCCACCACTGAGAAGGAACCCAGAACCTGTAGACCAAAGAGCTCCATTCCCGCCCCAGCAGTATGATCAGCCACAGAGAGGACCTAGAACTAGAGTAGATCATGGTAAAGGCCAAGTCTACAACATGTCAGCAGAGGCATCAGGCCAAGCAACAGCAGAATATGAAGCTCAGTATCCAGAGCAGGAACCTTGAGGGTGTCACTGTAACCGCTACCCCTGATCTTTTGTATTTTGAGTTAGCAATCTTTCGTAAATATTTCATTTTATCATTCTCTCATTGTCGATCCTGGTCTCTCCTGTGTTCATCTCCCCCTTATCAAAATTGCGAGGACGCAATTTTTGTAAGGTGGGTGGAATGTAACACCCCGCTCCTGGAATACGTACTTAGTTGCGTATTCAGATTTCTCGATCATATTTTTTTGATTTACTTTCTGTAATTGTTTTGTATTATGAATTATTTATATGATCGTTTGATCTTGGATCCGGATTCGTGGACTCGGATTCAGCCCTAGTCTGAACCGGGGACTCGATCTCAGGTTATTACTCGATTTAGTCTTTTTGGTATTCAGATTTAACCGATTCAGTTTCAGAGACTGTTTTCTAATATTTTAGATTTTTCATGATTTTTGAAAATTTTCAGAATTGAATTGAAAATCTTTAAAACCGGTGTCGACCAATACCACTGACCGATTCTCGGATTTTTAATTTATAAACGGAGTTGAATTTTAAAGAAACGACTTTCTCATAACTTCTTAAAATCACATTTTCTATCTAAATACTTTTTCTGGGATTTTTCTAAAATTATCGAAATTCCACTGGATTTGGTGTCGGCCAGTATCACTGGTTGATTGCAGGAATTTTAGTTTACAATTGAAATTAAATTTCTAAATTCCGCTTTCATATTTCTTCTTAGAATTATATTTTCTCCTTTTAGGAATTTTCTGAGATTTTCAGATTTTATCAAAATCCGGCCGACCCGGTATACACCGGTATTGACTGCTGACTTTAGGATTTTTATTTTGAAAATGGGATTAAATTTCTGAAAATCGATTTCACTAAAAATCTTGAAATAATATTATTATTTTGAGAATTTTTGAGAAGCTTTCCAAGCTATTTAATTTTTTGGACTTTTCCGGAGTTTTCGGTGTTTTCCCAGATACCGGAATTTTATCCAGATATTTTATTTTCTCTTTTTTTTATTTTCTCTCTCCTCACTAGACGCGAGTTTCACCTAACCTGGATTCAACATTAATGCAGAGATCCTCTCCATACTGTATTTAATGCTATGCCCTGCAACTTGTCACCATGACTTTTTGTCTTTTTCATCAAACGCAACATCCGCGTTTTTCCTGGACGCGGATCTTATCTCCGCGTCTGGCTCTCTTTTACCTAGAAGCGGATCCCATTTTTATTGGCCGCAGGTTTCAATTGTACGTCTCATTCCTTTTGAATTACAATGGCATACTTGTAATAATTATTTCCCTTATATATACACCCACCTTTCCTTCTTTCCTTCTCTTTTCATTCTTCCCTTTCTTCTCCATTTCCAGCAAACGAAAACAGCAGCCCCATAACAGCCTTACCTCCCTCCTTGGCCGGCCACCTTCACCACCATCACCTCCAACTCCTCCACCAATTCCTCCACCATTCTCCCTCCATCTCCTCCTCCATTTCCAACAACAACAACACCTCCACACCACCTTCTTCTTCCTCTTTTCCACCAAGAAACTCCAAGAAACCCACTTCCACCACCAACTTCACCACCTTCCCCACTACTACCTACACCACCTTGACCACCACAAACCACGCCATCTTTCTCTCCTCGGAATACTCTTTCTAACGAAGTATAGCTTCGTTCTCTGAAGCCTCATTTTCAAAACTCCATTTTCACCATTTCAACTAGAGTTGCACCATCATTGCTTGGGCTTGGGGGCTTTGGCCACCCATCTCCGGCCACTTCCGGCCGTCTCCGATCACCTCTGGCCACCGCCGGCAACATGACCGACCATCCCCCTTCCCTTCTTCTTTCTTTTCTTTCCTTTCCTTCTTTCTTTTCTTCCCTTCATTCACTCTTTCTTTCCTTCTCTTTTCTTTCCTTCTTTCTTTTTCCTTTCCTTTGATTCTAAACCTGCGTCTCTCTCTCTCCCCTTCTCCCTTGCGTCTCCTTCTCACCCTTTCCCTGCGTCTCCCTTTTTTTTTCTCTGTCTCCCCCTTTCTCTTGTTGTGTGATTACTAGACGCGGATTTTACCCCTGCGTCCAAGTAATTATTTAACGCGACATTCGCGTTCTTATATTAACACGACGTGGAACTCACGTCCGCGTCTGTGTTCTTCTCGTATCCTAGGTTTAACGCGGATCTCGAACCCGCTTTGTGACATCTACGCAACGCGACTCCCGCGTCTCCATTCTCTCTCCTCCTTTATATTGAACGCGTTTACGCGTTGATTCCTGGATTCCGGACATCAGACATTTCACGGTGTTTTCTAAGTTCTAGGCGAGTGTCCTCGCCTTCCCTTTGGACTTTCCCGCATTGTTGGGTTGACTTGTATTGCATTATGTATTGTATCGGTATTCCCGTTTTATATTGTGACGTACATACTTGTTATATTAACTCTTGACATACACCTGTCTGTATCATTTAGCAACTGATGTGTTATCACCTAACATGACTTATCACCTGCCTCTTGACATATTAATGCCTGACCTGTGATTATCACCTTCACGGGAACCCTACCGTGTTATTCTGTATTACATACAATGACTTGAATCATGTGCTTATTATCCTGTATTATATATACAGTGACCCAAATCTATAGTATTCATGTACTCCTGAATCCTGATCATGTCCTGATCCTTTTATTCCTGTGAATTGCTAACTACATATTAAATTATAATAAGACAACTTGTACCCGGTTTGGGGAAAACTAATGGGCCCTGAATAATCATGTTTATGGTGGTCTTATCGAGTCACGCGTGGCCATATACTTGAGGGATCACCTGGCGGCCACCAGGGATTCCGTGGGGTGTGCTGGCACCCCTACTCCTGATTATTCCTGCCGAGTATGCACACGCCCTAGGCCTATTTCTATGGGATCTACGATACTCTATTTCTGTTCGGGCGTAAATAAGTCCCGGTACCTAGCGGTACGTTCCGGCTCAGCACCGGATACTCCTGGACCGTTGTCCCGGGCATGTACGGGGCCCATCCGAAACATGATTCATCGAACTTTATCAGTTTCCAAATAACTTTCTCTATAAGTTGTAAGTGAAAGTATGTGGAATGGGACACATACTGAAGCCTAGAACTTAGACGGCCCCAATTATTATAAGATGCTAATATACAATTTGTTGTGCCGTTTTGTAACTCGGGTTGTATGCGCTTGGATTATGGTGACATAGGATAAAGGTATATAGATGAAAGTTTTCTTGTTTGGATTATTCCTTCGATGTACTAGTCTCATGGAACTGTGACCTGAGCTTGTGCGATCGGTTTTGCTCGTAATTAGTTTTATTCGGTTTTATCAGTTTTATTGATTTTATGTTAGTTTAGGAGATATCTAGTGTTGCCCTATCTACTTTATTTCTCGTCTCGTTACTTTCCCTTATCTTATCATACCATGAGTATTCCCTACTTAATATCACTTGTTATGTATCTACTTGCTTTTGTATGCTTATGCTCACAACACGGTTTTCAATGCATGATTATGATTCAGTTTTATCGATACACTTGTGCTTATCTCAGCACGCCATCTGGCTTTCGCATCACCACTCGCCGGGGAGTTCTGACTCCTCTGGATTCTCATGTCCAGGTCTCGGAGCTTGGACTGAAAAGGGGATTTTCTTGCTGAGGACTAAGCTCACTTTTGCGAAGTGGACAGACCAGTTGAACCTCCAGTCCCTTCCTTACTCCACCTGGTTGGCTCGCGGCATCTCCTGCTATCTCGTGAGCACCCTTTTGTACTGTTCATACTTATACATCTCCTTGAATTCTCGCACTTGCGCCTATCGGTGATGTAATATTCTTGTAATATTGTGTCACATCTGGTGATAACTTTGTAATTATACTCATATGTTGGAATGTATAATGCACCACATGCTTCCGTACTCTGATTCTTGCATGTACTGATGCTTAGCGTATATACGTGAGGGTATTTCTGACCTGCGTATAAATGCCGCAGTAACGTCTCCGTATCCGCGAGATCGGGGCGTTACACCTTAAATGATGAACTTGCTAAAAATTGTGAAAATTTGATTTCAAAATATAAACTTTTGAAAAAGGATAGCTTTGATTTAAAGAAGAAAATAAAAATTTATCTTCTAGACTTGAGATTGTTTTGCAAGAGAGGGATGAGATTTCAAGTGAACTTGACTCACTTAAATCCCAACTTGAACTTGCCCTTAATGAAAATAAAATTTTGAAAATCAAACATGATTGTGAAAATATTTTAAAGAAAAATGAGGCTTTATCTTCAAAAGTTGATTTTGTTGTAAAAGAAAATGAATCTTTAAAATTGAAAATTGTTTCTATTTCAAAGGAATTGGATTTGGTTTCTAAAAAGAACATTTCTTTGAAAAATGATTTAGATTCTCATATTTGCCATGCTAGTGTAGCTTCTTCATCTAGCTTACCTATTGCATGCACCTCTTCTTCCATAATTGAAAATGATATTTCTATGCTTAAGAAGAGTGTTGATTGTTTGGGCTCCACTTTGAGCCATTGTGCCATGAACCATACACATTTGGAATCTATATTTTGAAAGAAACAAGTTCCTCCTATGCATGCACACAAACCACGGCATACACATGCTCCTCACGTACACACTCATTACACTTTGTATGATCATGTGTACACTTGTACACATTGTGAACGTAAGGGCCACCTTGCTAAATTTTGTTATGATAGGATACATGATGCAAATTTAGCAACTAAGTTTGTTTGGGTTAGAAAAGGAGCTAACCCCCATAGACCCAAAAGAGTGTGGGTACCAAAATTTACCCCTATGCTATTTGATGTAGGTGTGGACTCTCGCTTGACGTGAGAGTATTGGTGCCTTGAGGTGGATGCGTTCCGAGCTTAAAGAGGACTATTTGGATGCATCACTTTCAAGGGGAGTTTGGTGGGAGGACCACCTTGTTTTGGAGACATGGAGAGTTGCCCTCGTGGTTTTGGTAACTATCTCTTACTCTTTATTTATGTTTGCATGCTTTTAGATCATTCATTTATAGCATGTCTTGTTTTAATGTTCATTATGCCATATGCCATGTTTATTAGTCCTATGACATGCATGATTAGTATTTGAGACACCCATGTTTATATGGACCCATATTTAGTGTTCTCACTTTAGTTTAACTAATGTGTATGTCCTAGATCTAATGCATGTGCATTTGTCATAATGATCATATGAGTTTTATTTTGATTTCTATGCTTCATGTTCTGATTACATGTTTAGATGTTAGTTTTCATTAAAACTTGAATATATACTTGTACAACTAGTGAGGTACAAATAGACTATTATATGTTTGTGCTTGAATGCTCATTTGTACCCATTAGATGTACTAGTATAATGTTGTTTTGATAATTCATACATTTGACTTGTATTCCTATTTTGTACATGTTTTTCATGTTTATGTTTAACTTCATGTATATGTCTATTTTGTCTAAACTAATTGTTATACATATACATCCTTGAGCAACTTGCCTTCATGCATATACTTTTGTGGACTCGTTATGTTTGGATATGTAGGTATACTCTAGTTTATACAAAACATACATATGCCTTGAAGATTAAATTATTTTGATGAAAATTAGATTTTCTTGATTTTCATGTTTTAAGGAATTTCATATTGAGCTTATTGCCTATTTTCATGACTATGTCTTTCACACACAACTTGTATACTCACATTATTTGATGTTTTCTCATGATTTTGTTTTCATGAGTCCTATATGAGCTTTATATCTTTTGAGTGTCAATTGTTAAGTGATTTTCATGTTTCATGAAATATATTTTGTTTTATTCCTTACTTGAAGGATTTCGTACTAGTTTTTCAAATTTTTCATATAACTAGTTCGTATTCTTCACATGGTAGAGTTTTCAATTATGCTAAAACTATTTTCAAACTTATTTTTGAAAACCCCTACCCATGAAAGGGCGGTTGGTTGGGCGACCATGCCTTGTATGCTCATTATTGAAAATTCATTTAAAACATGTGCATAAAATGGGTGGTAGAAAATATGAGTTACACACTTGATCTTATTATGTTTTCAATTGGTATCATTGGATCTTTTCAATTGGTATCACTATTGGCATTCCTTTTTGTATACTCATATATATTTTTATATATGTATACTTACACTTCAAATAGTATCAATTTCAATTGGTATTCAATTTTTCATACATATATATATGCTTTATTTGTGCTTACTATATCTCTATATCTTTGAGCACAAATTTTGGTTATGCTAAGCTTGATTTCTTAAATGACTATTATATTTCAATTGATTATGTTTCAATTGGTATCTTATACAAGCTTATGCATCATTTTGTTTGAAATTTCAAAAAGGGGGAGAAAATTCATGTTTCACCTTTTAATTGGTTTTGTTTACCTTTCGTATTTTACTCCCACACTTTATGTTGAAAAATGATTGAAAAATGATATTAATTTTTTTTGTATCATATACTCCTAATGAAAAATTACTTTCAATTGGTACTAATTTTTACAATTGATATCAAGATTACCTATATGTTTACATCATTCAATTGAGATCAAAATTTTTGTTGAATTCTTCAACATGTTTTATTTACTTTCAATTGGTTTCAATTGGTATAATATAGACATGTTATTTAAATTAAAAACATTTGTTTATGTACTTTCAATTGGTATGTTTTATTTATTTTCAATTGATATCATGATGCACTAAATTGATATATTTTTTTCAATTGGTATCAAAATGTTTTGATTTGATTTCACCCTTTATTGATATTTTTGTTTAAGACAAAAAGGGAGAGAACATTGTTTTATTGTTTTCTTTGACCCCTTTGTTGATGATTGACAAAAAGGGGGAGAAGTATTTGAGTTTATATGCATGTTTATTGTTTATTTATAAGTTTATATCAAAGTTCGTTTCATATTGGTATCAAGAGAGTTTATTTGATGTTTTGTTGATATTGATATCAAAAGAACATAGTTTGTTGTTTTGTTTTATTGGTATCAAGAACTTTTGTTAAAATTTTTATTATTGGTATCAAGAGCTTTTTTATTGATTATCTTTCAGTGGGTATCAAGAATTTTTATTGATTGGTATCAAGAGCTTTTATTGCTTTTATTGATAAAGTTTTCAATTGAAATTTTTATTGATATCAAGAGTAATATTTTAAGTTTATATTTTCAATTGATACTTAAGAACATGTTTATTTTAAACAAAAGGAAAAGTAATTTATTTTAAATTTGGTATCAAGAGCATGTTTATTTCATTATGCATGTTTATGCATATTCATGTTTAATATTCATTGCATATCTTATAGTTTATTGTTATGCATGAGTTAAGGGGGAGCTTCTTTGAAGCTTAACTTTAATCCATGCATATATAACTTCATGAGTTTTGTCATCATCAAAAGGGGGGAGATTGTTGGCCAGAGGCCTTCCACTCTAGTTTGGTGATGATTAACTCATGTAGTTATAGTTTACTAATAATCTTGTGATATTTAGTTTCAGATATTTAACCAAGATATTAGTAGGTGATTAGCTTCAACAAAGGTGTTTTGGAGCTTTAACATGGTGATTCAAGAGCCCGAGCGTCAAAGTTCATATCTAGCACTCGTTTGGAGTCAAGCTCGGTGGATCACGTTTGGATCGAGTCGCCGTGGAGACGGCGCTCTACAAGAAGACTTCGGTACATTATTTAGTTTATAGTTTAGATCCATTGTTAAAGATTAGATAGTGTGATATGCTCAAGTTCACAACACACACACGTTTCATGTTTATTAGTTTTCGATTTTTGGTTTAACCGATCTTGGTTTTCATAAATAGATAAAATCAAAACAAGTTTACATGGTTTAATGTATATTTGATTTGTTCTATATACATGTATGCTTCAACTAGTTAAACAAACTTAGTTTGATAGTCTATTTCATGAGTTTGGAATTTTGGTATTTTAACAAAACTTATTTTCGAATTTAATGTCAAAAACATTGATATATATCTTATATGTATATTGGATTATATCTATATACTATATGCCTCAAAGTTGTTTCAATATCATGTTTTTGTATTTGCAAGTGTTTTGGACAAAACGATTTTTCATTTCAAAAATCTAAGTTTTGGAAAATACGGATTTTGGTTTTCGGCAAAATTTGTAAGTCACAAAAATGGTTCAAAATGTTTGTAACATAGTTTGATTTTTACTCAAACATGTTTGTATGTCAAAGATATAGCAAGAACCTATTTTTGTGGATTTTTATAGATTTTATGGGATTTAATTAGGTAATAAAAACCCAGTTTTCAAGTTCTGAAATTTGCCCTGCCAGGCCCTGGCGGTCGACCGGGAAGGTCGACCGGACCAGTGGTCGGTCGACCGCACCGGTCGACCGACGTGCAAAAGGACGTGCACGCAGGCCAGCTTGTTTGGCCGGTCGACCGACTAAAGTCAACCCACTCTCGGGTTGGCCCGGTCGACCGGGCGGTCGACCGGCCAGAGAGCCGTTGCTCTCTGGTTCTGGCCGTGGTCGACCGGGCGGTCGACCGGCAGGCTCAACGGTTGATTTTTTGACTGTTGGCCGGTCGACCGGAAGGTCATTTTTGACCTTTCTGCCTGCCAACGGGCAGATTTGTTTGGGCCTTTAAATACCCCATTTGAGAGATGTTTCTTAACAAGTTTTTAAGAGCCAAAATTCTGATCTTCTCTAGTGTTATAATATAAGTTTTCAAAAGAGTTTTTAGTGCCAAAAGATCAATCTTTATTTGTTTTAAAGGGTTGAAAAATTTAAAGAAAAATATAGATTTTGGATATTTGCTTTGTTCTCCATTTCTATCAAATACTAAGTTGTTTTCCCAAGTATTTTTCTTTGTGTTTTTGTTTCCAAACTCTTTGTTTTTCACACTTGAGCTATCTTGCTATCCTATCTATTAGGATCTTTGTTTTTGTGGGAAAAGAAGTTGTTTGTGGTCTTTTAATCACCAAGTTGTAAACCCTCCTAATTTGTGATATCCCTCTTGTGTAAAGGTTGATTATTGGAGTGGTGGCTTTGTGCCCTATCCCTCTAGTGAGAGGTTGATTGGTTGTTTGGCTTTGTGCCCATCCCTCAAGTGTGAGGTGATTTTGTTTGAGTGGCTTTGTGCCTAACCTCTAAGTGTAGAGGCTGTGTTGTATTTGAGAGAGGAGTTGTGTACTTCCTGTTATTGTATTGCCCCAAATCCTTATTGGAGGTTTCCCTGTGTGGGAGTCCTGTGTGGACAAGTTAGTGGAAATCCTTCTGTGTGAAGGCGGGGACGTAGAGCTGGGTGCTCGAACCTCGAAACAAATCTCGATGTTTGCGTTTGATCCATTGACTCTAACTCTCTCTCTTTTTATATTGTGCCTTGCATTGATTCATATTGTCATATCATACTTTTATGCTTGGTTGTGATTGTTTGTGTGCCTCACTTGTGTTTAACCATGAGAGCTTCATATAGCACCTCAACTCTTATTCAAAGGAATCAAGAGGAGTTAGTCCAAAGCCCTTCACTAGGAATTCAGCTACACTCATTGGTTACATTAAGTGTGTCACAATTTAGTTTTAATTTTCACATTTTGTTCATTAGATTAGCCGTACACCTATTCGCCCCCCTCTAGGTGTACTTACAGTTGATAGTAATGAGGATCAAGGACAGACTATGAGTAATGTCCAAGAATCTATTGCAGTTGGAAGATCTCGGAGAAATCCACGTAACCCAGTTGGCTCACTACTGACATGATCATGACTTATGCTCTCCCAGTCATTGAGGAGGCAATCCTGTCTACTTACAGAGAAGCTGAAATCAGTTCGGAGTTCAAGATGTGGAAGGATGTCATGTTGGAAGAGATAAGTTCTCCACACAAGAACGACACTTGAGGACTGTCAGAGTTGCCCAAGGGAAAGAAGACGATCTGTTGTAAGTGGGCATTTGCAAAGAAACAGGGATTTTCAGATAGTGATATTGTACGCTACAAAGCCAGACTGGTAGTACGCTCAATGAGAAGATATTGACTACAACGAGGTATTCTCACCTGTTGTAAAACACTCATCTATTCGGATTTTGTTGGCATTGGTAGCACAGTACCAGTTGGGACTTGATCAAATCGGTGTAAAGATCGCCTTTCTCCGTGACGATCTTGAAGAGGAGATCTACATGTCTCAGCCAACGGGGTTCAAAACTGCAGGAAAGAAAAATATGGTATGCAAACTGAAGAAATCATTGAATGAATTAAAGCAATCTCCAAGGCAGTGGTACAATCATTTTGACAGTTTCATAAGAGGGAAGAGGTACACACGAAGCCATTATGACCTATATGTGTATTACAATAAACTACCGAAGGAGAGTATATCTATCTACTCTTGTACGTAAATGATATGCTCATTGCTTCTAAAAGCATATATGCTATTGATAAATTGAAGAAAGACTTGTCTTTCGAATTCGAGATGAAATATCTGAGTGAAGCAAAGAAGGTGCTAGGCATGAAGATTGAGCGACTAGAAGAGTGACAAGATTAGCTTGACACAGAAGAGGTATTTGAAGAAGGTACTTCAGAATTTCAACATCAATGATGGTACAAAGTCTGTAAGTACACCATTGGCTCCTCATTTCAAGTTAAAAGTTACCATGTCTCCTATTATGGTTGAAGAGCGTGAGTACATGACTCACGTGCTCTATGCTAGCGCAGTTGGTAGTTTAATGTATGCAATGGAGTGTACAAGACCCGACTTGTCATAAGCTGTCTCAATGATTAGCAGATATATGCACGATCCCGAAAGGGGTCATTGGGAGGCAGTGAAGTGGATTTTATGGTACATCAAAGGTACCATAGACATTAATTTGGTATTCAAGAAGGATGTTGCTGGTAAGCAAAAGTGTATTGGATATGTTGATTCTGACTACGCTGGAGACCTTGACAAATGCCAGTCCACAACGGGATCTGTGTTTACATTGTCCCAAGCACCGGTCAGCTGGCGTTCTACTCTACAGTCTACTGACGCATTGTCTACTACGGAGGTCAAGTATATGGTCATGACAGAGGCTATGAAAGAGGCAATTTAACTTCAAGGGTTGCTTAACGACTTGGGGAGTGATCAGGATCTATTGAAGAACAATTGTGATAGCATGAGTGTTATCTATTTGGCAAAGAACCAAGTATATCATGCAACGATGAAGCACATTGATGTCAGGTTCCACTTTATTCGGGAGATTCTTGATGAAGGTAACATCGAGTTACAGAAAATTCACACGGAGGAGAATCTCGTTGATATACTTACCAAGGTTGTTTCGAAAGTAAAGTTTACACATTGCAAAGAATTACTCCATATCCTTCCAGTTGTGTGAGCTCAGTGGAGCTCATTTGGAAGAACTATGTGTGGCTTAATCCTATTAGGCATGGGTACGTAGGCAACCACAATGGTGTAGCCAATTGAAGTCGACATAGTGCTATAGTGTGTTCGGCACAGATTTGAGAAATCTTCACCGAGGTGGAGAATTGTGGGGAGAGGGCAAAATCTTGTTGATAGAGTTTTTTAAACTCTGTTGAAGGTTAGCCAAAGATCGATATAATTAATGGTGTCAAATACGAGAGTGTATTAGTCGTATCAATGGTGGATTGTACAGGAGGAATAGGACCTAGTCAAATACGAGAGCGTATTAGTCGTATCAATGGTGGATTGTACAGAAGGAATAGGACCTAGTCGACTATGCATTCCGACTGGTCAGACTAATAATACAAACAGAGAGTTGAAAAATCTGTTTCATTACAGACTAGTCGACTACGCCAAATCTCTAGTCGACTTATATGAGTTATTAGTAGACTAGATATTTCCTAGTCGACTAACCTGGCTGCAGCGGCCTGTTTTCAAATCTGATTCTAAATTTGTTTGCAATACGAATTAGGTGTTTTTGGTTTCCTTTTCTTCGTAGTTTGTTTGGCTATATAAAGAGGGATAATGTCCCTAATATTTGTAATCTGTAATTGATTGATTCAATAAGAACTCTCTCCCCTTACCCCGAGGACGTAGGCAAATTGCCGAACCTCGTTAAATCTTGTATTCTCTCTTTCTTTTCTTTATTTAATTGTTCGCGTGATTGGTGAATATTTTCTAATGTCCCTCTTCTCTGTTGATTGGATTCCCAACAACTACATCAGAAGAAAAAATGGTTTTTCTGAGCCTTAAGAGCTTAAAAGGAGTGAAAAGCAAGTTGCATGTTATTGAAAATGCCATTTTGTCACCACTTCGCAATTGAAGGACTAAAGATCCAAATTTAAGTAGAGAGGCATTGGTTATTTATAGAAATTCCTCTGCTTCAGGCCCTATCAAGAAGGATCCATTATGGCAGGTGAAGTTCACAGAAGCTCCAGAAGAATACAGCTGTGTAATCCATGCTAAGGTATGCCCTTCGCACGTTATATAATTTATATCATTCTCTTTTATGCATCTTAACACAATCTCATTTCCTCTGTCTTATCAGAGTGATGAGTAAGCCTGTGTTATTATGTTGTTTTTCATGCAGGATTCAGATGCTCTGTGAAACTGTTGACGTTTGAGAAGGCAGAAGAGATGGTGAAAAAAAGGGCGGCGAAGAAAGCAATGGTGTTGGGGCAGAATGTAACCTTAGACGACAAGGTTAACATTTTTACTGTTGATGGTGATGAAGGGAAATTTAAGGTTGATCCATCTGTTGTTTCTCGCCTCTATGCAGACTGTGTTATGCCCACCATTGAAGTCGAGTATCTTCTTCATCGCATGAATTGATTTTCGAATTAGAATTTATGGGGGGAGATATTGGACATGCAAAAGCTATTTGATTCAGTACCAAATGTAATCTCATATTCCAGCAATAAAAGGGTAGTTTTTGTTGCAAGATAACGAATGTTGTAGACAACCTTGGAATAAGTTGATGTTATGTTGTATCTGTATTGATCAGAGACTCTTATTATGTTGTTGATGGTTTCGCTATTGCGATTATATTATAGCTTCATGCATCTGACCCCCTCCAAACCTCGCGAAAACAGCTTTTCAACATGAACAATGTTGAGTTCTTTGAGAGGTCAGCATGTAAAATTTTCTGCTGAGATTACGTCAATAGTCAGCATGTTAGCTTCATAACAGAGCTTTGACAAGAGAAATCACAATTCCATCAGAAAAACAATACCATTCTCTTTATTCAAGTTCAAGGGAATTGAACCAGTAAATGTGAAATTTTAGGTACCTTGAAGCTGGAATTCTGATGGACTCAACTAGTTAGCATGAAACCCCCAAAATAGAACACAAGCAAGCATATGATAACAAAAGGAAGTCATCAGCCCATAAAACAAACAAAATATATTAAAGCTGTATCTATAACACAGATCTTAATTTCTCCCAGAAAAGAATTCAATATCTACAAATTTTCCTGTCTTGACCCTGGGAAACCTTTCACTATTACACATGAAAAATTCACGAAAGCTAAATGTGGCCGAGCTATCACAGAAGCCCAGTTTCCTATCTTCTATCTAAAGAAGCATACATATCAATATACTTCTGCAGAAAAGATACCGATATTAGGAGACTTTGCTTGCTGAAGTATGGCCAACGATATATGAAGCAAAACCCCAAACTGTAAGTATCAAGGACAGGATCTTAAAACCACTCATGGGATCATGCAGAAAAATAACAGCTGCTACACTGGTAATAGGCACCCTCACTGCATTCAGAACACCAGTGAAAACAGTTGAGGCGAGAAAAAGAACCGCGGTTCCCCCGAGAACTCCAAGCTGAAAGGTGATGGCAGACCAAATCAACACCATGATGTACGAAACCTCACCATTCTTGAAATTTTTAGCTTCCAGGCTCATTTTTTTTAAGTCTCCGCTCACGACAGTCCCCACGGTGGTGAAAACGCATGCAAAGAACGATACCATGACCTGCTGCTCCAGCACGACGTGAAATGATCTCCTCCCCAGATACTTCACGAAGACTAGTTCGGAGAGCGCAAAGATCAAACCGTGGAGAGCCGAGCCTAGAACATCCCATATGAACCCCCAAGTGTACTGAGAGTCACTGATGCCGGGGTATCTGTCTGACTGCGAGTCGAGGCCTATGATGACTGAAGCAGCTGTGATGATGGCGATTGCGTTGATGGAAGAAAGGTTCAGTTTGTTATTTACAATGAAATAGCCAAAAATTGAGGAGAACGCCAAAGAAGATGCCGCAAGGAGAGAGGCGGTGGATGCTGGAAGGTAAGCGTAAGCCCAAGCGTACATCAGGTTGTCAGCAGCACTGAGGAAGCCCAAGGTAATATACCAAAGAGTGAGCATAAATGTGAGAGGAGTCGGAGAAACTTTGAGAAAGAAGTAGAGAGGGATCAAGAAGAGCGTGGTTAGAGGCCATCCTGCAACCGCCACCCAAGAAATTATCCATTTGCTCTTGCCACCATCAGAGTAGTAGACACGAGATAGAAGGCTGGAAGCAGGGAAGGCTGTAAGCATAGCAGTACTGTTTAGAGCTAGCAGAATCCAGTATGAGACGGGACGACTTCTGTATGTTTGCTGAGCCAAGGTATTGATCTGAGCTATTCTTTTTGTCAGTGTCAGACTGGATGCCGATTCTTCTGGCAGAGTCCCTGATTTTCAATGAAATCAAATACTCTGAGACACGAATAAAAAATAAATAGTAAAGTAATGTGGTTTACTGTTTTTATTATGAGCATTATAATTTACAAAAATGCTATGGTATTGATATGAGATTTATATTGCTTGTGGTGCTGAGTTTTTGTATGTATACAATGTAGAGATCATGATATTATTTAATGAATTCAGATTATATTGTCAGACTAAATGGCAGTAAATAGAGTAAAGCCAGTCCAAGCAACCATTTGTGGTTATCAAAGATGAATGACACAAGCACATCTGGTGAAACCTATTTTCATATCGATCTCCATCTACAATTTTGATTCTAAGACTCAGTTGCATCCTCCAAGCAATCTTTCATGGTGATCAAAGATGAGTGATACGAACATATCCAATGAAACCTATTTACTATCAATTTATTGGCGAGCCCGTGTATGTACACACACAGAGAGAGAGACTTGTGTCCTTCCAAAAGGATTTGAGGCCAAATTCTTCTCACTCAAATACCAACATCCGACATTCGAATATAAGATTCACTCCGTTGAAGTTGATCTATATTATTTCAAATATCTATAAACTAAAAATCAAGTGTTTTGAATATTTTTTACCCATGCATCTAGTAGGAAAAAAACGGATGGCCTAAATAATGAGTTGGTTAGTTTAATGGTGTAGAACATTTAAAACCTAACAAAAATTGGTTTGTAGGGATTTTTAAATGTTTAGATCATAATCAAATGGCCGGATCGAGCATTTGTATATCTAAAGACATAGATCTAACCAACTCACTACTTTCGGCCTTCCATTTTGCGCCGTTTGATGGATGGGTAAAAAATATTTAAAACACTTCATTTTTGGTTTATAGATACTTGAAATAATATAGATCAACTTCAATAGAGTGGATCTTGTGTTCGAATATCGGAGGGCTGTATTTGAGTTGGAAGGATTCAGGCTCAAATCCTTTTGGAAGGACACAAGCTCGTGTCCTTCCAAAAGGATTTGAGGTTATATTCCAAAAGGATTTGAGGATATATATATGTGTGTGTGTGTGTGTGTGTGGAGAGAGAGAGATAGATTTGTGTCCTTCCAAAAGAATTTGAGGCCGAATCCTTTCCACTCAAATTCAACCCTCTGACATTCGAATACAAAATCCACTCCGTTAAAGTTGATCTATATTATTTCAAGTATCTATAAACCAAAAATCAAGTGTTTTTAATACTTTTTGCTCATCCATCAAGCGACGCAAAAATTGGACAGCCGAAAGTAGTGAGTTGATTAGATCTATGTCTTTAGACATACAAATTCTCAATCCGGCTATTTCATTATGATCTAAACATTTAAAACCCCTACATACCAGTTTTTGTTAAGTTCTAAATGTTCTACACCGTTAAACTAACCTACTCACTATTTACGCCGTCCGGTTTTTCCCTACTTCATAGATGGGCAAAAAGTATTCAAAATACTTGATTTTTTTTTATACATACTTGAAATAATATAGATCAACGTCAACAGAGTGGATCTTGTATTCGAATGTTAGAGGGTTGAAGTTGAGTGGGAAGGATCTGGGCTCAAATCCTCCTGGAAGCACAGAGAGATACTTGTGTGCTTCCAAGAGGATTTGAGCCCGGATCGTTCCCACTCAACTTCAACCCTCCGACATTCGAATACAAGATCTACTCCGTTAAAGTTGATCTATATTATTTCAAGTATCTATAAACTAAAAATCAAGTGTTTTACATACTTTTTGCCCATTCATCAAGCGGCGCAAAATGGACGGCCGAAAGTAGTGACTTGTTGGTGAAGCGTGAGTTTAGTGATTTTATCGTTGATTTTCAAACACTCGCACACATTTCACATCAATCAGCCTTCTCCATACGCAACTTACAAAACTTATAAGGCATTTCGTATGGCAGAAAATCCACTGCAATCTAGAACATTTTGGACAGAAGATCCATCTGCCTTCCCGTCTTCTGACAGATTATTTGATATTAGTTATACAAATGTCTGAGAGCGAGATTCTGATTCATCTAAACTACACCAAATTTATCAGATATTTGCTTCAGTAGGTACAATCAAAGCAACAAAAAAAAAGATATGAAAATTAAGACAATTCACAGGATGCAGGAAGTTGAACATTTAATTTATTGTATCTGAGCAAATCATATTAATCTATGGGTTTATAGTTCTAAGAAGCATAAATCACTATCTCAACCAGGAATTTTGAAGCACAATGACTAAGTCACTAAGAAGTCCAAAATTTGTTTTCCTTCTACTGGAGACGGAAAATCATCCTGCATCTTTCCATAATTATCAATATGAAATGTATTACCTAGAAGAGGGAAATGCAAGGGATGCATGTAGCGCTATGATAGAGTCCTTCGTCATGGCCTTCATTTATTAAGTGTCTGCATGATATGTTACAGCATGTGCCTGGTGAAAATTAGACCAGCCAACTAAAGACCGTATGTTGGTTGTCCTATATGGGACAAAATGGCTGTTGTTCTCTCTACATATTCCTCGCATTCTTTCCAGTTACAAGCCAAAAGTCGTGGATATGACAAACATTTGAAGAAGTTGAAATGGACTTGTACGCCAGATTTGTTGGTAAAATTTAGCAAGAAACCTATTTTCCGTCCTGCAAGAATGTAATGGCTAGACTATTCAGAGTGAAAACGAGTCGCTCTGCTTGTCTATGGTTTGTGTGCGTCACTCATCTATGAAGATTAATCTTTAAGACCACAACTTAGAGTACTTAAAACTTCCATGGTTACTGATGAGCTTTATCTATAAATGATGATGATGATGAAAATGTGAGTGTACTTGATTTTATTAGTACACCACTAAAATCAAGTTTTAGTTTTCGTTAAAAGTGGTAAGCTTTAAAATTTTAGTACTATCTCACTGATCAGAACACAGTATGTTCTATGGTTTGTGCAACACACAATTATGAAGATTAATCTTTAGGACCACAACTTAGTGTACTTAAAACTTCCATGGTTACTGATGAGCTTTATCTATAAATGATGATAATGAAAATAGTGAGTACTTGATTTTAATAGTACACTACTAAAATCAAGTTTTTGTTAAAAGTGGGAAGCTTCAAAATTCAGTATTATCTCACTAATCAGAACATAGTAAGGTCTATGAACAAAATTGGCTAAATGGATAAAAACCCATTTGCCCAAAACACATTTTATTTGATATAAACCAAAAGGAAGGTCTTCCCCACATTTTAGCCAATTAGCTTCATATCTTCAATTATCTTATGTAGCTTCTGCAACAATTTTCCATGGCAAAGATCAACTAGACATGGACTACACGGCAAGGCCCATGTATGTTGTCGTATGTTGCCATATACAGACTAAACAGACACTAATTGATTTGAAGATCTTTCAAGAAATAATTTTAAATAATCAATAACAAAATAATGCAAATAAATCCTAGTAATTGATGTTAATACCCTCTTCCATCCCCAATATCCCACTTTTTTTCTTTCTTTTTTCTTTTTTTCTTTTTTTTGAGAGAAAATCCCCAATATTCATCTTATCACTCTACTACATACTTAATATATTCTCAAGAGACAATTACTTAATTACTATATACATGAAATGCACAGGGAATTTGAACTACAGTCTAGTTCATGGTGTTCTGCCCAACTCCTTTTACTCAAGCAATTTCCCTAGTTTTTCTGCAATTAAGCCTCTTAACTGGAAACTAAACTAAGAATAAGGTCCTTTTGGTTATCATTCGTAGTATAATAAACCATATATTAGCTCCCTCTAAAAGTTAGGCTTGACTGATTTTTTTTTTTAAAAAAAAAAAAAATCAAATCTCCACGACATCAAAATTAAAAAAGAATAGAGTTTGGGGTAACTCAATCTTGTATCCAAACAAAACATAAAATTAGCGAAACTGCGGTAAAGTCTTTATAATTGCTGTACCTAAATAAAAAATGGCAAAAAGGAAAAGAAAGGGTACATATAAAACTTTATAATTGTCCAACATTTACTGCTCACAGAATTTTCTTATTCTTTTTTTTTATTATTTACAAATAAATTTATATGACCAAATAGCATTAGGGTTTTACTGGGATCTAAGCAAGAACTCGAAATCAGAGAACCCTGGTTGCCAAAAGAGAAAATTTGAACAACATGCAAGACCCAGCTCAAAACTTAAATTTTGAAGGAAAAAAAAAACAGCAGAGATTTTTGCAAGGAAAGAGTTAGAACCTGGAGATGGATTTGGATTCGGATGCTGCGAGGGATCCACATCCATTACAATCGAATCGGGCTTAATCATCCTCGACGAAGATCTCTAGAGAGCAACAATGGGGATAATGAGATGATAGGGTTTTATTTTTTATTGAGTGAATCTTCAACTCAACAATTATGGTAGTGAACAGAAAAGGAAATAAAAGCAAAAAAAAAAACTAAGACAGTGATGATAGTAGAAAGAGATGGGAATTGCGTTAGGGTTTTAAAAGTTTAAATAAATTATTGTCTTTTTTTTTTTTCAGGCTCAAGCTCAATTTCAACAGTAAAAAGAGTAAAGTCTCACTTACAAAAAAAAAATGATTTTAATTATAAATTTTTTAATTCTTTTTTGTGATTGGTTCGTGGCTGTGACCTGTATCACGTGCCGCGGGAACTGCCACGTGGCGCTTTCCCACCCGCATTCACTCTAAATTCAAGTTGTGATTTAAATTAAACTAAATTAAAACTTTTATTTTTTTTTTCTTGCATAAACTCGCAATCTTGAAGGTATATCACATGCTCACATTTTTAGGACAAATGATTTTTTTTTTTGAAATGTTAGACTTTATATATTTTCTTTCGAAAATAGCTTTAGACATGATATGATTTTATGGCACACAATTGTAGCTTTTTCAAAGAAGAATTTGCATAATATATGTTGGAAATTCTGCTTAACAAGAATCAATCTGACAACTAATCAAGATCACTGAGATATCAACAATCTAATTGGCCAGGTCGGCAAATATCAGGTGGGAGGTTTTCCGTTCAATAAAACGTTCCTTAATTTAAGAACCACCTTTCAATTTCCTTCCTTGGTTTAAGCACCAATTAGACTGAATCCAAGTCAGTCTCGATATACTGTAAAATATATTTCCTGTATAAAGGACTTAGTCCACTTATACAGTATCACTTAGACTGAATCTAAGTCAATCTCGATATACTGTAGAGTATATCCCCTGTATAAAGGACTTAATCCACTTATACAGTATTTGAAGTGAGGTACGCTTAGAGCGAATCTCCTTAAGACAATTACGTCCCCCGCACCGGTGCTAACGGGATAATGGACGCTGGTCTCCCAAGATACAACACTTCTTCACGGTATTTGGATAGCACTACCAAATCACCGTACGGTCGAACCGTAGTCAACCAGTACCTACACAGGATTATAAAAGCAGCAGTATAATGACAAATTTCAAATGAATATTTGCATTACTCTTTTTGGAGGAGCACCCACTGTTAAGGAAGAAGGAAGGTAGAAGAATATCTTTCTTCAGAAGTACCAGATTCAGACAACAAGTCTTATAAAAGAATCTGTTGAATTTTCTGATTCCTCTTTCAGAATAATTTGGCAGAATCTCCTTTTAGGAAGTTGCTTTGGATTCCCACTTCACGCTGGAAGTCGCGGATTCCCACTTCGCTGGAAGTCGCTCTGGAAGTCGTGGATTCCCACTTCGCTGGAGCCCAGTTCAGAACTTAATTCAGAACTGTAGAGAGAGAGAGAGAGAGAGATCTTTCTGTTTGGTGTGTCCGAGAATGAACCTCTGGAGCGCTATTTATAGCGCTCCGGAAGGGTATTCTCGTCCGCCAAAAAGACAACAGTTGCGACGGTTCGGACAGAACCGTCGCAACCGATCAACCGCCCAACCGCACGGTCGGTTTTCCGACAGCGGTTGGCGAACGGTTCGGATCTGTTCGCACGGACACCCGTTGGCGGGTGGTTCGAATCCTTTCGCGGGCGGGCTGGAGCGGTTCGGCCCATACCTACGGACCCTGATTCAAAAAGAACCAGGCCAGTTAGGGAACCCGAACTCAGACTCAGACTGCCCGTGCCCGACCCGACCCGCTCCGGCTCCGGCGCCGGCCGGCCGCCGCCAGCGGCGGCGCGCACGTACGTATGTACGTGCATAGTTCCCTCTTTTTCGCGCGCGAAAACTCCAAGTACCCAAAGGGCACACCCTTTGTTCTCATTTTTCTCTATTTATACCCCATAGGCTTCCATCACACGGCCAATGTGGGACTAAATGCTTGTAGCTAACTTTAGTCCCTTTTGGCTTTGAATTAGGCAATCTTTGGACTTGAATATCTCATTCATTCGAAGTCGGAATTGAACATGTGAATATACCACGTTCATCACAAATGGAAGGAGAACACATTCCAACCATCATCCGGTTGATTCGATCAACGGATCTCGCCATAATTCAACTCGAAGATTCACCTTTATATTCTTCAATTCCAACAATCCCCCACAATGAATGGAGATTCAAGGAAATGACACACAAAGAGACTGACTCTATTGTGAAAGGTACTTGAGAAAAGAAACTGCATAAGGATAGGTGAACTAGGTCTTGAACCTTCCATAGCGAAAGCTTTATCGGACTTACTGGCTAATCAGTGAACTAGGTCTTGAACTGTTAGCCGTTAGTGTAAGCCAAGTCAACAAGCTTCACACAGTGACTTTCCAAATCAACTTTGGTTCTCTGTTGTGTCCGTTTTGGCCCTGGACATTCTTGGTTTCAGAGAGTATCTTTAGGGAATAACAGCCTCCATAGAGATTCCCAAAGAGCCGACCCAACTCTATACTCACATAGGTGATGGACCTATTAAGAGTAGTCTACTCTACTCCACTTGTTTAGTAACAAGATATAGGCATCATTAAAAGCATTTAAGCTTATCCTTAATCTACTTGTAGAAAAGCACTTATGTGCACCTTAGGAATGGATTGGAGTCAAGCTCCCAAGTGCTTACTTGCTGAGTCAATCATAACTAGTTTTTCCTCTTGAACTTAGTCCGTGGGATCTCCAGTCGCTAAGTGAGATTTCCATTAAGCTGACTCGGTAAGGTTAGGCTTTTAGACCCATTCCCCTCGATGCGCAGTTTATACGCTCTCCACTTAAACCTTTAGTAAGCGGATCCGCTAAATTATCCTTTGACGATACAAAGTCAATAGAGATAATTCTATTTGAGAGCAACTGCTTCACGGTATTATGTCTACGACGAATATGTCTAGACTTACCGTTGTATAAAACATTTTGTGCCCTAGATATAGCTGCTTGATTATCGCAGTGTATACATATAGCGGGTACTGGCTTTTGCCATAATGGTATATCTTCTAAGAATTGTCGAAACCATTCTGCTTCTTCTCCAGCCTTATCTAAGGCTATGAATTTTGATTCCATAGTGGAACGGGCAATACATGTTTGCTTAGAAGATTTCCATGATACCGCTGCTCCTGCTAGAGTAAATACGTATCCGCTAGTTGATTTTGATTCCTCAGAATCTGCAATCCAATTAGCATCACTGTATCCTTCCAGTACAGGAGGATACTGTCCATATCTCAAGGCATATTCCTTGGTATGTGATACGTAACCCAATACTCGTAGTAGAGCGGTCCAGTGTAGATCACTAGGATTGCTAGTGTATCTACTTAACTTGCTTACAGCGTAAGCAATATCGGGTCTAGTGCAATTCATTAAATACATTAGACTTCCGATAATCTGAGAATACTCCAACTGGCGTATTCCAGTTCCTGTATTCTTATGAAGGTGGACGTGTGGGAGAAAAGGATTTGTATTCTCTTTTATCCCATGATCCTTGAATCTTTCTATCATCTTTTTCACGTAGTGAGATTGAGATAGACTGATTCCATCTTGTGTTCTAGTAATTTTAATTCCTAAAATTACATCAGCAACCCCCACATTTTGAGGTAATGGTAGGAAGGTGTCCTTCCATGCCATAACTCGAATGGTATAAGACCAAGTTTCTTGTGGGGTACTCTATTTAGAATATAATTTGCAGTTAATAGAGCTTCCCCCCCACAAGTTCTGCGGAGCTCCAGAACTTACGAGCATGGAATTAACCATCTCCTTCAAAGTTCTGTTCTTCCGTTCAGCAATTCCATTTTGCTGAGGAGTATATGTGCTGTTGTTTGATGTATTATACCAAAACTAGCACATAACTCACTAAAATCATTTGATTCATATTCTCCGCCTCTATCGGATTTTAGAATCTTGATTTTCTTGTTGAGTTGATTCTCAACTTCGGCTTTATATGTTGTAAACATATTTATTGCCTCATCCTTACTGTTTAAAAGATACACATAACAGTATCTTGTACAGTCATCAATAAAAGTAATAAAATACTTTTTACCGCCTCTAGTTGGCATAAACTTCAAGTCACATAGATCGCTATGAATTAACCCTAAAGGTTCTGTATTTCGATCTATTGAGTGAAATGAATTTTTAGCCAACTTGGCCTCAACACAAACCTCACACTTGCAAATTTCTTCCAAGTTGAGTTTAGGAATATATCCCAGATTAGACAAGTTCTTTAAAGACTTGTAATTTAAATACCCTAATCTAGCATGCCACAAATTAGGAGACTCAAGCAAATAAACAGAAGAATTTCTTTTATTGATTAGCTTTGGGTACAAATACACGGACTTTTTATCAACCACTGCAACATTGGCTTTAAAAAGTCCATCAACAAGATAGCCCTTTCCCACATACATCCCTCCCTTAGTAAGTACAAATTTGTCGGATTCAAATACAATTCTAAATCCTTTCTTACTAAGTATTGATCCGGAGATCAGATTCTTGCGGATGTCTGGAACATGAAGGACATCGTTAAGAGTAAGCTCTTTCCCCGATGTCCACTTCAGGATGACCTTGCCCTTTCCTTCAACCTTTGAGGAAGCTGAATTCCCCATGAATAGTTGCTCATCTTGCTCTAGCCTTTGATATTCTGAGAATAGCAATTTCTCTGAGCAGATGTGCCGAGTAGCTCCCGTGTCTACCCACCAATCTTTGTTATTTGTTGTCAGATTCACTTCTGACACCACAGCTGAAAGACTTGGTGATTCATGGTTGGTCATATTCGCCTGTGGGTGGCTCTTCTTGTTCTTCTTTAGACGGCTGCGACATTCATTGGCCTTATGCCCTTCTTTGTTGCAGATGTAGCAGGTTCCTTTGAAGCGCTTGCTTTTGCCGTCTTGGGCCTTGCCTTTGTACCCCTGGGATGTCTTCTTCCGCTTCAAGCCTTTGGAAGTAGACGCTTTCCCCTTTGAGTCCTCGATCACATTTGCTTTTGCTTCGTAGGAGTTCTTGCTGCTCCTTTTCTCGGACTTGCGGTTGTCCTCCTCTATGCGAAGCCTCACAATGAGATCCTCCAACTTTAGCTCCTTTCGCTTGTGCTTCAGGTAGTTCTTGAAGTCTCTCCACGCTGGGGGGAGTTTCTCCACGATGGTTGCAACCTGAAAAGTTTCAGGAAGAATCATACCTTCGGCCTCTATCTCGTGCAAGATAAGTTGGAACTCTTGCACCTGACTGATGACAGTCTTGCTATCAACCATTTTGTACTCCAGAAATCGTCCAACGACGAACTTCTTGGTACCAGCATCTTCAGTTTTGTACTTCTTGTCAAGACTGGCCCATAACTTCTTTGCCGTAGTGATAGGACTGTAGACATTATAAAGAGAGTCATCCAGTCCATTAAGAACATAATTTCGGCAAAGGAAGTCACCTTGTGTCCAAGCATCGACTGCAAGGACTGAGTCCCGATCAGTTCCGGGTTCTGGTGGATCCTCCTGCAGGAATTTGGCCAGATGAAGAGTGGTCAAGTAGAAGAGCATCTTCTGTTGCCACCTCTTGAATTCTGTGCCATCAAACTTTCCTGGCTTCTCCGGCTTCGGGTTAGGAAGTGGAGTAGGCATCAAACCTTGGAGCGGTATGTTTGTTGCCTTGCTGGAGGTATCTTAATTTGTCTCAGACATTTTTTCTGCAAGTTCAAGCAGAACAGAAGTAAGAAACGATAATTGTCTTAAGATTGTTGGAAATTCTGCTTAACAAGAATCAATCTGACAACTAATCAAGATCAATGAGATATCAACAATCTAATTGGCCAGGTCGGCAAATATCAGGTGGGAGGTTTTCCGTTCAATAGAACGTTCCTTAATTTAAGAACCACCTTTCAATTTCCTTCCTTGGTTTAAGCACCAATTAGACTTAATCCAAGTCAGTCTCGATATACTGTAAAGTATATTTCCTGTATAAAGGACTTAGTCCACTTATACAGTATCACTTAGACTGAATCTAAGTCAATCTCGATATACTGTAGAGTATATCCCCTGTATAAAGGACTTAATCCACTTATACAGTATTTGAAGTGAGGTACGCTTAGAGCGAATCTCCTTAAGACAATTACGTTCCCCGCACCGGTGCTAACGGGATAATGGACGCTGGTCTCCCAAAATACAACACTTCTTCACGGTATTTGGATAGCACTACCAAATCACCGTACGGTCGAACCGTAGTCAACCAGTACCTACACAGGATTATAAAAGCAGCGGTATAATGACAAATTTCAAATGAATATTTGCATTACTCTTTTTGGAGGAGCACCCACTGTTAAGGATGAAGGAAGGTAGAAGAATATCTTTCTTCAGAAGTACCAGATTCAGACAACAAGTCTTATAAAAGAATCTGTTGAATTTTCTGATTCCTCTTTCAGAATAATTTGGCAGAATCTCCTTTTAGGAAGTTGCTTTGGATTCCCACTTCACGCTGGAAGTCGCGGATTCCCACTTCGCTGGAAGTCGCTCTGGAAGTCGTGGATTCCCACTTCGCTGGAGCCCAGTTCAGAACTTAATTCAGAACTGTAGAGAGAGAGAGATCTTTCTGTTTGGTGTGTCCGAGAATGAACCTCTGGAGCGCTATTTATAGCGCTCCGGAAGGGTATTCTCGTCCACCAAAAAGACAACAGTTGCGACGGTTCGGACAGAACCGTCGCAACCGATCAACCGCCCAACCGCACGGTCGGTTTTCCGACAGCGGTTGGCGAACGGTTCGGATCTGTTCGCGCGGACACCCGTTGGCGGGTGGTTCGAATCCTTTCGCGGGCGGGCTGGAGCGGTTCGGCCCATACCTACGGACCCTGATTCAAAAAGAACTAGGCCAGGTAGGGAACCCGAACTCAGACTCAGACTCAAGCCCAAGCCCGTGCCCGTGCCCGTGCCTGACCCGGCCCGGCTCAGGCTCCGGCCGGCCGCCGCCGCCGCCAGCGGCGGCGCGCGTGCGCGCACGTACGTACGTACGTGCATAGTTCCCTCTTTTTCGCACGCGAAAACTCCAAGTACCCAAAGGGCACACCCTTTGTTCTCATTTTTCTCTATTTATACCCCATAGGCTTCCATCACACGGCCAATGTGGGACTAAATGCTTGTAGCTAACTTTAGTCCCTTTTGGCTTTGAATTAGGCAATCTTTGGACTTGAATATCTCATTCATTCGAAGTCGGAATTGAACATGTGAATATACCACGTTCATCACAAATGGAAGGAGAACACACTCCAACCATCATCCGGTTGATTCGATCAACGGATCTCGCCATAATTCAACTCGAAGATTCACCTTTATATTCTTCAATTCCAACAATATACACTAGAGTGCAACGAAATAGATAAAATAATATTTCATTATAATCACTTACTTTATTTCATAATTAGAAATAAAAACTTAACGTTATAATTTGACTTGCTACAGCCTCATTCACGCTAGTAAAAACTGATTTCTCCTAACCACCACTTGTTTATATATTTTCATTTTTTATTTTATCATTCTCTATTGCACCTGACGTTGCTCACTCCTCAATATTGATCCCAACGCAGAGTAATTTGCGGGTTGACATGCATGGTCAGGTTGTCGAGGGTTGGAAGGAGGCAAAGAGCCCCTGAAACTTTTTTTTGGGATCGACTTTTTTGCAGATTTCATTTTGTTTATGCTCGCAATGAGTTATGTGAGGACTGACTGAGAAATTAGGCATTTTGTGAGGGCTGTGATCATGGTTGTAGTCCTCACAAAATTATCTTATTTTTTGAGGAGTGCATTTTATGAGAACTCATAGTTGCAATCCTCAGAAATAAGACATTTTCGAAACAATCTGTTTTTTTGAAACGATTACTTAGGGACATTTTCGTTTTTCACCGTTGATGAGCGCTTGACGCATGGGCGCACATCCTTACTTTAGAAAAGAAGGTGGCTGAAGCGAATAAAATTATAAAGCTGAGTTTTTTTCCTAATAACGAGTTTGACATAAAGAGTGTAGTCAAAAAAAACCCCATCAGTAAAATAGTAAATATATCATTTTCTACTTATGGCTGATTCAAAACTAAAGGTATCTTCATAATATTCTTAGAAAAGGGTTTTCTCCCATGTTTGTCAATCAAATTATCCATTTCTCATATTAAATTGTAAAATCATTTAAGTGATATCAAATCAGTCTTATAATTTAATTAAAACACTAGTCAATATTATTCCACTAATTCTAGATCGCAATGACCTAACCAGCATCCCTTCCCTCCAAATCAACATTCAATGGTGATGTTTTTTCTCCAGCTTTACTTAAATCGTTATATATATTCTTTCAATAAATTTCATGTAACAGTCTCAATTTTTAATCACCAGACTATCATAATTATAACTGTTACATTTAATCATTCTGATAATCATCGATAATTTCGGTAGCATATCTCATCTATAATATGGAGTCTGCCCTGATAGAATATATTAATTTTCAGTCAATACTAGCCTACTTATCAATTTTAAAAATACATTATTTAATCATAACATCAGATATTTCAATGTTCACATTACTTTCAAAAGATCATTATTTATATAATGTTCAAACTATCTTAAATACAGAATTAATATATACTACTTAAACAACTATCAATCATTCCCATAAATTTACTAAAAACACGAGTGTTTTTATTACTTATATAAAGAGATAACTTAATAAATAAAATATAAGTGCTCTTAATAAATAAAATATAAATGCTCAACAAAATACTATTCGATCTGTCTTACTGCTTGTAAGGCTTCAAATTAGGTCTTTACCCTTGCCATAACCTAAAAAAAGTTAATAACAATGAGATGAGCTTAATAGCTTAATGAGTAAGGTGAACACCAATTTAACCTACGTGAATGCATGTTTAAATAACTTACAATTTCAAATCTCTGATATAAGTTTTTAATTTCAGAGGAAATGTCATTACTTATCAATTCTTAACTCTTCACCTCTTATACAGTCTTATTTTATCTTTCTTAGGACATAGATGTCTCAACTAAGCTATCAAATTACTTCTAGTCATTATTAATGTTACTAGTGTATGTTTATATATAATGAATATCGGGATTTTCTTTATAAATTTAGTGAATCAGTATTCTGATATCATGTCAATAATTATCTATATTCTTCTTGAGATATTTGTCAAATATTAATCATGATTTACGATGTTCACAACACCATACACATATAACATATCAACACATAAATAGGACACACACATAAACTTCCTTTCTTTTGATAAATGGATACAACACATTCAGCAATTCATACCACTCGCACTCCCCTTCTTTTCGACGAGTGGAGTCAAACTTCTACTTCACAGTTCACCTCCACCAATTACTCTTTCAATTCATCATCCACATACACACATACAATTCACATACACATACACGCAAGTATGCATAGACCAGCAGCATATATTTATCATGAGTTTACTTAGTTCTTGGAAAATTTTTCGAGAGTTCTTATGGTATCATTCATTCACATACATGCTACTGTGTTACACAATCATATTGATGTATTTTTAAGTTCATATATGACATGAAGTTCAATTTATCAGGTAAAGTATCAATACCTAATCACGTACTTGTTGATCAAGTTATAATTATCATAACCGGTATCCGATTCTAACTTAATATTCACATAACGATTTTCGAATAGGGTTCATCATATAATCACATCAATTTTACAAATTGGTATACATTATGATTGTAAACAATTATCACACAATAGATGAATTGATATGCCAAACTGTAAACTAAGCTATAATATTACCGGATAATAATCATCAACATTTGATTAATGCAGTTAAGCTAACTATCAATTTATATTTCTAACAACACCTTAATCAGGATTCACAGTTACTCGTGTACGTTATTAGCACCACTTATTTATGTTCTTAATTTATTCCACATAAATTCTAATAATCGGAGATATGATATTCACAGATTCCGGTAATCAATGGCTAGATCAATCGTCCAATCTCCCGAATATACCTCTCGATACTTAACAAAAATCCAATACAATTTCCTCTGGCACGCGCACCACTCGTCCCCGATGAAACCCTGCCTTTGAGGCTTGACCGGCCTCCCCTAGCCACGCCCCGGGCGTTTGAGACTTGACCGGCCTCCCCTATTCACGCCTACCCCTCAAGACGTTGCCGCCCGTGCTGAGTATGAAAACGTTACTCTCATCTTCACGAATCCAACAGTTCGAGGATTGTTCGAATCAAACTTCAAATGGCTTAAAAATCGCCCGAATAACACGCGTCTATGTGCCTGCCTAGGCGTATACCCACTTCCGCACCTGGGCTTGCCCTGCGGCGGTATGCCCGGCATCGCGTGCCTATGCCCGGCCTACTGTCGATCATCGTCGTGGTCGTCCCTCACTGGCCTGCTGCTGACCTGTTGCCCAAAAGCCCATCACTCTAGTTTTGATGATGATTAACTCATGTAGTTATAGTACTAATAATCTTGTATTTAATTAGTCTCAGATTTATGATCAAGATCTTAGTAGGTGTTTAGTTTCAACAAAGAATTTAAAGTCAAGTTTTGAAGCTAACACGGTTTGATTCAAGAGCCTATGCATTAAGACCACAACAAGTACTCAAGAGGAGTCTAGCTCTTTGGATCGTATTTTGACCAAGTCAAGAAGGAGAAGAAGACTTCAAGTGAAGACTTCAAGAGGAGACTTGTGTCTAGGTTTGTTTTATTAAGATTTTATTTATAGATAAAATGTAAAGGATAGAATAGTTGGTGGATTGCTTAAGTATACCATATACACTCACACACAAGATTTATTTGTGTTTTCATAAAAGAGTTTTTATTTTGAAAAAATAGTTTTGGTTAAAAACTATAAACATATTTTTAGTGCTTATTGTCAAAAACATAGATATTTCATCATGTATATGTAGTGGATCATATCCATACACTCTATACTTTAAAAGTGTTTAAAATATCTTGTTTTTGTATTTGGAAAAGTTTTAAAAAAACCAATTTGGAAAAATACGGTTTTTGTTTTGAGCCAAAATTTCTAAGTTACAAAAATAGTTCAAAATGTTTGTAACATGTTTTGATTTTACTCAAACATGTTTGTATATCAAAGTATTTTATTGAACCTATTTTTGTAGAATTTTAGAGATTTTATGGGATTTTATTTAAGTCAAAAAGCCAAGATTTTAATATCCATAATCCCTGTTTCTGGCTTCTGCCGGTCAACCGGGCCGGTCGACCGAGCTAGGAGTCGGTCGACCGATGTGCATAATCGTGCATGCCAGGTCTGGCTGGAGGGCCGGTCGACCGTCCAGAGAGCTCTGCTCTCTGGAAAGCCCCGGTCAATCGGGTCGGTCGATCGGCAGAGAGTTCTGCTCTCTGTTCCAGGCCACGGTCGACCGGGCCGGTCGACCGCTGGCTCAACGGTCAGAATTCTGACCGTTGGCCAGTCGACCTGGCCGGTCGACCGACGGCTGTCCAGGCTGCAGTTTTGCCCCAACGGCTAGTTTTTTCTAGGCCTATAAAATGGGGGTTTCTTGGACTGTTTTAAAAAAAGATTTTTGGAGAGTTTTAAACCTAGTTTTTCCCATCTATTTCAGAAGTTTTCTCCACTAGTTTGAGAGCATATATTTCCAATTCAAAAGAAAGTTTATGAAGAGTATTTTCAAGAGTGATTCTTGAGTTTTTTCACCACAACTTCCATCATTGATTTTCTCACAATTACTTAAGCTATCCATTGCATTACCTATCCTATAGAGATCTTTATTGTGAGAGGATTTGAGGTGATCAAAGTATTTAGATCACCAAAGTTTAAATCTTTGCTTTGAGGAGGCGGACTTGTGTGTTCGCGGTTTTTCGAGTTCTAGTGAGAGCTCTTTGTAGAGGTGCGGCCTCGGCAAGCTTGCGTGCTTGCGGTGTGTAGTTCTTGCGGGAACGAGTAAAGGGACTAGAGAGTCCAAGAATTCTAGTGGGAACTCCTTGTAGGTGTTGCGGCACCGAGTGATCCGGTGGGATCGATTTTAGTGGAAATCCTTCAAGTGTTGAAGGCGGGGACGTAGAGCAAGTGTGCTCAAACCTCGAAACAACTCTCCCGTATTTGCGATTCCTCTCTCTCTTTCCTTACTTGTCTTTATATCTTGCATGCTCATATTATCTTTATCTTTATATGCTTAATATATTGTGCTTATATTGTTATATGCTTGGGGATTGTTTGCTAATACTTGTATTCAACCAAGAGAGCCAAAGCGGCACCTCAACTCTTATCTAGAGGAATCTTGAGGAGTTAGTTCAGAGCCCTTCACGGGGAATCCGGCTACACTCTTGTGTTATACTTGGTGTTTAGCTTAAGTATTTAGTTTGCATTAATAGTTTTTATTCCGCATTAATTGACCATTAGATTAGCTAGTCACCTATTCACCCCCCATCTAGGTGATTACAATTGGTATCAGAGCCAAGTGCTCTTGACTTGGGTCTTACAACCTAGAGTTAAAGATCCTCATTTGTAGCTAATCACAATATTTGTACACACACATAGATTTCACGTCACCTCCCACCTTTGACATGCTTAACATCCAAACTTGGAAGGTTAAGATGTCTATATACCTCAAAGGCCTAGGCATTCATGTTTATCTTGCTACTATTAAAGATTCATATGTTAATAATAGCAAATATATTGAGGCTAACTCAAAAGTCATTCATGCTTTGAAGAGTACCCTAAATAATGATTATTTATGTAGGGCTGCTAATCTTGACTCGGCTTTTATAGTATGGAACACCATCATCTCCCTTGGTGAACAAGAACAATACTATGCGGGGAGCGACTCGAATGTTGGAAGTGACGCTTCCAACGTGTGCTATATGGTCCAAGGGGATAACCCCCTTGAGGTAACTACCGAATCCGAGCTAGAAGAGGATGTTGATATGCCATACAATGAACTTGCTTCATTTTGTCAACAACTTCAAGAAAAATATGAATTGCTTAAAAAGGATAATAAGAAAATGAAAAACAAATTTGATGCCTTGTTAAAAGAAAAAGATTCTTTTCAAACTAAATTTGAAAATGTTTCAAAAGAAAATGAATGTTTGAAAAATGAAAATATTCCTTGCTTTCTAAATTAAATGATCTTTATGAAGGAAATACTTCATTGAAAAATAAAATTGTTTTGGTAGAAAAACAAAAGGAAATTGCTTTGAGTGAAAATAACTCTTTAAAAAGAAATTTGTTGAAAAAGAAAAGGTTAATGTTTCTCAAAAGAAAAATTTGTTGATCATGCTTTTCATACCACAACTATTGATAAAAATAAAGCTAAGTTTTTGAAAAATAAAATAGATTGTTTGAGCTCAACTTTGAGCAAATGTGCATTTAACCACAATAGATTGGAATTCTTGTTTCAAAAGAAACAAGCTCCACATATTCATGCACCTCATCCATAACTTACACATGCACATTTTGCATGCCATGATCATACTCATTCACATGTGCATAGTGGAGTATACAAATGTACACATTGCGGCCGGAAAGGCCATTTAGCAAGATCTTGTTATGATAGAATTAATTCTTTAAATTTTGCTAATAAGAATGTTTGGGTTCCTTACAATGCTAACCCCCGAGGACCCAAAAGAAAATGGGTACCAAAATCCTCACCTTTCGTATTTGATGTAGGTGCGGGCTCTCACAAAACGTGAGAGAGTTGGTGCCTTGATGATGGATGCACATGGACTTGATGGACATACATTTGATGCACCGCTATCAAGGAAGTTTGGTGGGACAACCACCACGTTTTAAAGATTTGGAGTATGGTTCTTATGCTTTGGTAACTATCTCTAAACTCCTTTTTATTTACATGCTTTAATATATACATATATGATTTCAGCATGTTTTGTTTTTATCATTATGTTTTATGCTTCATGTGGTAAATACTAGTTTAGATGTAGTTTTTGTCAAAACTTGGATATATACTTGTAAAAGTAGTGAGCAACATTTGATTCATATACGTTTGCACTTTATTAGTCATTTGTACTCACTACTTGCACATGTATAGCCTAGTTTTGATGATTTCCTCATCTACACTTATTTTGCCTATTTACATGTTTTACTTCGTGTATATGCTATTTTTGTTCAAAACTAATAAATATACATGTATACCCCTTGAGTCATTTGCTTTCATGAAATTTATATTACGGACTCTTTTTATGTTTGGGATATATATGCATATTATTAGTTTTGGATAAAAATATACATATATCTAGAAGTTTGTTTTTAGATGAAAAATGAATTTTTATAATTTTCATCTTTATATGAAAATGAATTTTCATGTTTTTCACATAATTGATGTTTTTGAGCCTTATTGATAAGTTCATGAAAACACTACTCACATGATTATAGTACACTCACATTTCATTTGTTTACTCATGACATTGTTTTCATGAATATATTTTGAGCCTTATATATTTCGAATGTCAATTCTTATGTTTTTAGCATGCTTCATGGATTCATTTGATTTGATTTCATGTTTGAAGGATCTTTAATTAGTTTTTCAAAAATTACTTTTAACTAGTTATTTATTCTTCATTTGGTAGTATTTTCACTATAAAAATATTTTCAAACTCTAGTTTTTGAAAACCCCTACCAACCCCGTTAAGGGCGGACGGATGGGGGAGCATGCCTTGTATGTCTTATTGAAAATCTTTTATCTTGTGCATGAAAAAGGGTGGTTTATTATGAGTTATATACTTAATTTACATCATATTTTCAATTGGTATCTCAATTGAAAATTTTTTGTATATGCTCATATTTTGTTTCCTATATATGTATGCTTCATTTTATCTAATATCAATTTCTATTGGTATTTTTCATTTTCATACATATATATGATTTGTTTGTGCTTGATTTACAAGATATTTACATATTTAAAGCACAAAGTATGTTTATACTAAGCTTAATTCAAATCTTGATTTTCAATTGGTATCTCAATTGGTATTTTAATAAGCTTATGCATTATTTTCAATAGGTATTTTTATTGATATCATAATTTACAATAAACTTCAATTGGTATCTATTTAATTTAATTGGTACCCATATATTTCATTTGGTATCAATATGTTTTACCTATTTGGTATCAAAATTTATCATGTGTTTCAATTGGTATATCAAAATTTAATGTAAATTTAAATTGGTATCAAAATAATTTCTTTCATTGATATCAAAATGTAAAAATTTTCAATTTCAATTGGTATCACAAATTTCCTATTTCATATGGTATCTATATCTTATGATATCTTGATTTGTTGATTTAAGAAAATTTTCAAAATTTGTATTGTTTAGTTACAATTGGATTCTTAAAAATATTTTGATTGGTATCTCAAAATTTAAGAAAATTCAAAATTTGTATTGTTTATTTACAATTGGTATCATAAAATTTTGTTTATGTACAAATGATATTGTAAAATTTGTTTTAGTATTATAAAAATTTGTGTTAAAAATATTTTGATATGTTGTGCCTATATGCAAGGGGAGCTTAACATCTCTTCTACATATAGATTCATGTTGAGTGTATCTTATATTGAGGAGCTTGACAACTCTTCTATATGTGATACACGTGTGTAGGGGGAGCTTCACAACTCCACTTATGCATTGCATATTATGCGTTATGTGAATTAGGGCTTGTCATCCCTTCTTCATATAATGCATATATGTAGGGAAGTTAACTTAGCGTCTTCTTCTTCATGAATGTATATCGCATATATCTCTTTAATAGTTGATTTGATTTCACCCCTTTATTGATTTTTATTTCGGACAAAAAGGAGGAAAACATTATTTCGTGTTTACTTTAACCCCTTTGTTGATGATTGACAAAAAGGGAGATAAGTATCTTAGTATATATGCATGTTTTTCCTTGCTTTATATATGCATTTTTTCCTTGCTTTAGTATATATGCATGTTTTTCCTTACTTTATACAAAAAAGGGAGAGAAAGATTTTGAGTTTATATATGCATATTTGAGTTCTTGCATATATTGAGTTTATGCATTGTGTTTATGCATCTTTTGTTTTACAAAATGGAAAAATGTTTTTGAAAGTTTAAACAAAAAGGGGGAGAAAAGTTTTTGAAAAAAGGATTTTAGATTTTATGTTTTGTCTCTCACCTTATTGATGCATATATGTTTGCTTAGTTTCATGTGCTTTATTATCATATCTTATTGTTCATCGTTATGCATGAGTTAAGGGGAGCTTCTTTGAAGCTTTACTTTAATCCATGCATATATAACTCCATGAGTTTAGTCATCATCAAAAAGGGGGAGATTGTTGGCCCAAAGGCCCATCACTCTAGTTTTGATGACGATTAACTCATGTAGTTATATTACTAATGATCTTGTATTTAATTAGTCTCAGATTTGTGATCAAGATCTTAGTAGGTGTTTAGCTTCAATAAAGGATTTAAAGTCAAGTTTTGGAGCTAACACGGTTTGATTCAAGAGCCTATGCATCAAGACCACATCAAGTACTCAAGAGGAGTCTAGCTTTTTGGATCGTGTTTGGACCAAGTCAAGAAGGAGAAGAAGACTTCAAGAGGAGACTTGTGTCTAGGTTTGTTTTATTAAGATTTTGTTTATAGATAAAATATAAAGGATAGAATAGTTGGTGGATTGCTCAAGTATACCATATACACTCACACACAAGAGTTATTTGTGTTTTCATAAAAGAGTTTTTATTTTGAAAAAATAGTTTTGGTTAAAAACCATAAACATATTTTTAGTGCTTATTGTCAAAAACATAGATATTTCATCATGTATGTGTAGTGGATCATATCCATACACTCTACACTTTAAAAATGTTTAAAATATCTTGTCTTTGTATATGGAGAAGTTTTGGAAAAACCAATTTGGAATAATACGGTTTTTGTTTTGAGCCAAAATTTCTAAGTTACAAAAATAATTCAAAATGTTTGTAACATGTTTTGATTTTACTCAAACATATTTGTATATCAAAGTATTTTACTGAACCTATTTTTGAAGAATTTTAGAGATTTTATGGGATTTTATTTAAGTCAAAAAGCCAAGTTTTTAATATCCATAATCCCTGTTTCTGGCTTCTGCCGGTCGACCGAGCTAGGAGTCGGTCGACCAACGTGCACAAACGTGCACGCCAAGTCTGGCTGGAGGGCCGGTCGACCGTCCAGAGAGCTCTGCTATCTGGAAAGCCCCGGTCGACTGACAGAGAGCTCTGCTATCTGGAAAGCCCCGGTCGACCGGGTCGGTCGACCGGCAGAGAGTTCTGCTCTCTGTTCCAGGCCACAGTCAACCGGGCCGGTCGACCGCTGGCTTAATGGTCAGAATTCTGACCGTTGGCCGGTCGACCGACGGCCGTCCAGGCTGCAGTTTTGCCCCAACGGCTAGTTTTTTCTAGGCCTATTGTGACGCCCCGATCCCGGTGGGTACGGAGATGCCACTGTGACGTACATACGCAAGGCGATAGAACCATCTCGTATGTACGCTAAGCATCAATACAACACAATACAGGGATCAGATTGCGGAAATACGTGATATTATACATTCCAATACAAAATATTACAAGTACTTTAGTTATTACAAATTGTGACATAATATTACATCACCTGGTACTACAAAAGTAGGATTGTACAGGATACAAAAGATAAACTCACGAGCTGGAAGAGTGAGAATCTCGTGAGCGGAAAAGACTGGACAGAACTACTGCTGATCTGCCTGCCCCTCGAGGTAAGCCTGATCCTCAGCTGATGGGTCCACCTCGGTCCAACCTGTCAAATCTGAACATACAAATCTAGGGTTGTTAGTGGGCAACCCAGCGAGTGCATAAAGAAGCCAAGTGGCAAGTATGAGTAAAAGTAAGTGCATCATGCCAAGTATAATGTACCAAGATCAATAAACATGGAATAATCATAATAAATAGCGAATCATGAAATAAAACAAGTGTAGCAGGTCATGAAATCAAATTAGCAAGCATGGGGTAACTAACATAAATAGAATTCATGTAGCCATAAGTCAATCATCAAGTTATTATTATTAAGACTCGTTCAATTTGTATGTTTCGGTATATGACCGGTGCCATATACCTCTGCATACAAATCAAGCGAGACAAGTTATTAGAAATTGATGGGGAACGACGAACCATGTTTAGAATGGGTCCCGTGCATGCCCGGGACAACGGTCCAGGAGTATCCAGTACTGAGCCGGAGCGTATCGCTAGGCACCGGGACTTACTATATGCCCGAAGGTCTTAGCATATGCCCGAACAGGAATAGAGTGCCACCGTTCCCCACAGGATATACCTAGGGTGATTATAGCACACCCGGACAGGCAGGCAAGGGAGTAGGGGTGCCAGTACACCCCTCGGAAACGCCTGGTGGCCTCCAGGTCGAATCCTACAGGAAGTTGTACAACATATGTATGGCCGCCATAAACACAGAAGCTATATCGATACCCATCAATTTCCCCCATCCCGGTGTAAGTTGTTTAAATATAACAGAGTCTCAAATAACAATATTCGCGGGGGTATTCACAAATGTACAATATCCATGGTTATCCTATTACGGGGGTCAACAGGAGTATAATATCAGGAGTAATGTCAGGAGCCTCCCTATTTCAGGGGTTCAAGTATACAGGAGTTCAGGAGTACCAAATATCTGGCAATAATATATAGTCATGCCAAGTCCCCGTAAAAGTGATAGTCATGAATATGTCATATAATACAGGTATCAGGGGTAGTAATGTCTGGTCAAGGGTCAAGATGTCAAGTTCAGGTATTTGTACCACATGAAAGCATATCATATACCATGTGTCAGGTGCAGGTGTCAAGTATGACATATCAAGTACCGGGTCTTTGTATCGAGTGCCAGTGTCAGATGTCACGAGTCAAGTGTAGCATGACAAATATCGGTGTCAAACATAGCATGGTAAATACAGGTGTCAAATATAGCATAGCAAATACCGGTGTCAAATATAGCATGGTAATTATTGGAATTAAATATAGCATGACAATTATCGGATTTAAATATAGCATGGTAATTATCGGAATTAAATGTAGCATGGCAATTATTGGAATTAAATATATCATGGCAATTAAGTACTAAAAATTATAATATCAAGTGTTAGGCATATTAAAATATCCACATGTCAATATTATGTTATAAATACAATGGTAATTATTTTTAAATTAGTAATAAGCACTCGCCTGAAACCGGGGCAAAATACCGGTTAAAGATCCGGGAAATCGGCGATCCGCACGAGAATCCACTAGCCCGTAATTGTATTTTAAAATATAAAATATTTATATAAATATTTGAGAGGGAAAGAGAGAGGAGAGAGAAAGTTGTAGGAAGAAGAAGAGAGAGAAAAAAAGAGAGAAAATATGGTGTTTTTAAAAGAAAAATAGAAATTAAAATGGAAGGGGGTAAGTTGTAAATAAGAGGGAAGTAATACAGGAATGAGGGGAGGGGTATTTTTGGAATGAGGGAAATTTGTGTTTATTTAGAGAATGATTGAAGTTTGAATGAAGGAATAAAGAAAGAAAAGAAGAAAGAAAGAAGGAGAAGGAGGAGGGAGGAGTGGTCGGCCGCCGGCGGTGGCCGGCCGGCCTACCGGCGGCGGCGGCGCCGGGAAGGGGGGCGCGCGCAGCTCCCCTAAGGGGAGGGGAGGTGGGTTTTGTTGTTGTTGTTGTTGTTGGGTGGAGGTGGTGATGGTGGTTGTGGTGGTGGTGGTGGTGATTGGTGGTGTTGGGGGGTTAGAGGAGGAGGAGGAGATGATGTTGGGTTGATTAGGATGGAGAATTTGTTGGTGGTGATGGTGAATTTTGGAGATGGAGTTGTGGTAATGGAGGTGGGTTTTGGTGAAATTGGTGGTGGTGGGAGGTTGTTGGTGGTGTGAAGAGGAGTTGTTGGGGAGTTGATTGGGTGGCTTAGGAGTGGCCGGAGGCGGTGGTGGTGAAGGAGGATGCGGCGGCCATGAACGGTGCGTGAGTGGGTTTTGTGGTTGAAGGAGATGAAGATGAAGTTGATTTTCTTTGGATTTTGATTTGGATTTTTGTGTTGAAATGGAGAATGAAATGGTTTAATAGAGGCGGCAGTGGCGGCAAGCGAGGATTAAGCCGGTGATTAAGGGGGAAATATCAAGGTGAAAGAAAAGAAAAAGAAAGAAAAGAAAGAAAATTGAAAAAAATAAGGAAAAAGCAATAAAATGTTTTAAAAATTTTTATTATTACCTATTTTATTTGTTATAATTTTTGCTAGCATAAAGTAGGAGAGTAGAGGAGGGAAAAGCCAGAAAAGAAATCGCCGGTAAAAATATTATTATTCAAATAAGGCAAAATTTTGACTGTTTCAGAAACGTACTGAAAAATTCTCAAAAATAGCAAATATTAGTCTAAGATACATGGTGAAATAGGATTGAGAAACTCGATGTAGTTTTCAAATTAAAAATCCTAGAATCTTCCCGCAATACCGGCCGACACCAGAATCGGTCAAATTTTGATAAATTTAGAAAAATCTCAAAAAATGTTTTTAGATAAAAATGAAATTCTAAGAAGTATTGTGAAAGCCGTTTCTGAAAATTCAAGCTCATTTGAAAACTAAAAATCCAGGAATCAGTCAGCGATACCGACCGACACCAGTTTTGGAGATTTTGAAGAAAAATTTCAGAAAATTTCAGAAAATCATGAAGAATCTAAAATATTAGAAAACAGTCTCTGAAACTAAAAATCGGTCAAATCGGACTACCAGAAAGTCAAATCGGGCTACTGGCTGGTATCGGTTTCCCAGTCCAGGTCAGGGCTTACTCTCGGTCTGAGAATCCAGTTCCGATACTCAAAAATATAAGTAATCACAACTCAAAAACACATACAGGAAGAAAATTGAGCAATATAGTCAAAAAAAATTTTAGGACTCGTATCTGGGTACGTATCCGGGTACGGGGTGCTACACCTATAAAATGAGAGTTTCTTGGACTGTTTTAAACAAGATTTTTGGAGAGTTTTAAACCTAGTTTTTCTCCACTATTTCAGAAGTTTTCTCCACTAGTTTGAGAGCAAATATTTCCAATTCAAAAGGAAGTTTATCAAGAGTGTTTTCAAAAGTGATTTTTGAGTTTTTTCACCACAACTTCCATCCTTATTTTTCTCATAATTACTTGAGCTATCCATTGCTATACCTATCCTATAGGGTCTTTGTTGTGAGAGGATTTGAGGTGATCAAAGTGTTTAGATCACCAAAGTTTACATCTTTGCTTTGAGGAGGCGGACTTGTGTGTTCGCGGTGTTTCGAGTTCTAGTGAGAGCTCTTTGTAGAGGTGCGGCCTCGGCAAGCTTTGCGTGCTTGCGGTGTGTAGTTCTTGCGGGAACGAGTGAAGGGACTAGAGAGTCCAAGAGTTCTAGTGGTAACTCCTTGTAGGTGTTACGGCACCGAGTGATCCGGTGGGATCGATTTTAGTGGAAATCCTTCAAGTGTTGAAGGCGGGGACGTAGAGCAAGTGTGCTCGAACCTCGAAACAACTCTCCCGTGTTTGCGATTCCTCTCTCTCTTTCCTTACTTGTCTTTATATCTTGCATGCTCATATTGTCTTTATCTTTATATGCTTGATATATTGTGCTTATATTGTTATATGCTTGGAGATTGTTTGCTAACACTTGTATTCCACCAAGAGAGCCAAAGCGGCACCTCAACTCTTATCTAGAGGAATCTTGAGGAGTTAGTTCAGAGCCCTTCACGGGGAATCCGGCTACACTCTTGTGTTATACTTGGTGTTTAGCTTAAGTAGTTTTAGTTTGCATTAATAGTTTTTATTCCGCATTAATTGACCATTAGATTAGCTAGTCACTTATTTATCCCCCCTCTAGGTGATTACATGACCACCAAGATGTGAAATGAGGAATTTCTGTAACACCCCGCTCCCGGAATACGTACTTAGTTGCGTATTCAGATTTTTGATCGTATTTTTTCGATTTACCTTCTGTACTTATTTTGTATTATGAATTGTTTATATGATTGTTTTGTCTTAAATTTGGATTCGTGGACTCGGAGTCAGCCCTAGTCTGAACCGAAGACCCGATCCTAATGTATTACTCGATTTGGTCTTTCCGGTATTCTGATTTGACCGATTTCTGTTTCAAATATCATTTTCCAATATTATATATTTTATATGATTTTCTGGAATTTTTCTCAATTAAAAAGAATATCTTCAAAACCGGTGTCGGCCAGTGCCGCTGACCGATTCCCGGATTTTTAGTTTACAAACGGTTTAGAATTTCTAAAAATTCCTTTAGACATTATTTCTTAAAATCGTATTTCTTACCTAAATACTTTTTCTGGAAATTTTATGAATTTATGAAAATTCCACCGGAGTCGGTAGCTAACTGATTCCGGGATTTTTAGTTTTAAAACTATAAAGTATTTCTTAAAACGGATTTCACCATGAGCCTTAAAATATATTCTTGATTTTTGATAATTATTTCGGGTCGTTCCGAGATACTTGAATTTCGGACGATTCCGGTATTTTCCCGAAAGATTTCCGCATCCGCAACCGAATCCCGGGAATCCGCCACTTTCATTATTTTTCATTTTCTCTTCCAAGAGAATAATTTCCCTTTTCCATTTTCTTTTCCTTTTCCTTTTTCTTTATTTCCTTCCTTCCTCCACAAGCCACAAGCTTTTCCTTTTTCCAAAATTTCAATCTTTTCCAAAATTCCATCTTCCACCAACTCCCACCATTAATGCCCTCTTTTTTCTCTCTCTTCCATGGCCAGCCAAGTGTGGCTAGGAGAGACACCTCACCTCCCCTATTTACAAGAACCCCCCTCTCTTTTAATTATTTGCACCTCCTTCACAAAATCTAAAACCTATAAATACTTTCCTTCCCCTTTCTTTATTCATTTTCACTTCATCTTTCTCTTTCCTCTCTTCACCAAAACCCTAACCTCCAACATCTCCTTCACCTCCACCACCTCCGCCGGCGCCTCCGGCCACCACGACTCCGGCGAGAGACCCCGATCTCCGGCCACCACTTCTTCTCACCAACACCAACAACAAAACCACTAATCCCACCTTCTTCTTCTTCATCATCAACTTCCATCACTACCACCATCACTCCATCACCTTGTACTCTTTTTGGTGAGTGTTCTTCTTCACCAAGATTTGATTAATTCTTAGTATAATTATGTTTTCATATCATGTATACTTAGGTCTTCAAATCATGATTAGTTGACATCAAACAAAACCATCACAAATCTGTTCTGTGTGCTGTTTCCAGTCGATTAGTCGACTTGACCTAAGGACTAGTCGACTTGAAACCCTTAGTTGAAACGTAACCTTTTCAAGAACACAGTTTTAGTCGACTTAGGTTATTTATTAGTCGACTAGAAACCTCTATTAGTCGACTACTCCCTTGACCCTAGTCGACTAACTTTTCCTGAATCAGAAACCCAACTCTCTGTTACACAGTTTTTAGTCGACTTAGAGTGTCTGTTAGTCGACTTGAAATCATTGTTAGTCGACTACTCTTTCCATCCTAGTCGACTAACTTTTCCTGAAACCAGAACCCAACTCTCTGGAACCCAGTTTTAGTCGACTATACCAGACTGTTAGTCGACTAACCCCTCTATTAGTCGACTACCCTTTCCACCTAGTCGACTAACTTTAGCTGTCTGTTATGGTTGATTTCTTTCTTGAATAGGAACCTTATCCTCTAGACTTACATCACATATTGGTACTACTTGACTTGTCTCTTGACAAACATCATCTTCCCTTCTCTCTTTCTCTCTCCTCTTCACTCTACATATTTATATATCATATATTATGGCGCATCCCGAATTCCGTGGATTTCGGACCTTTCGGCGTTTCTGGTGATTCAGGCGAGTGTTCTCGCTCGCTACCCTCTTGCTCCCTATTTCATTGATTATGCAAATATTCTCGTTCTAGTCTCCATGTATTTTATTTCATGTTCTATATCTTTTACTGTTTTATACCATGCGTGGCCGACCCTTCGTGGTCGTTGAACTTTGGACTACTTCTCTGATTACCACTTGCCATGCTATTACTTCAGACCTGTCAGTTGCATGCTTTTATTTAACACATGTATATCACCTGACCATCTAGTGTGTTATCACCTGACCACCTGCCATGCTACTTTTTGGCAAGACCCTTTAGTTATGCTATGACTTGCCCTGACTATTATCAATCTCTTGCCATGACTTAACCCGACTATTATCAATCCTTTGATATGCTTGGTTGTTTATTAAATATCATCATTCTGTCATGCTATCACTTAACACCCAGCATGATAACTTGACTTGTGATTATCACCTTTACGGGAACCTTACCTTATTATCCTGTATCATGATCAGTGGCTTGTATTCCTGCTTTATATGCAGTGACCTGACTATATAGTACTTATGTACTCCTGATTTCCTGATCATGTCCTGTTCCAGTTATTCCCGTAAAGTGATAATTAAACTAATGAATCCTAAAAAGGACCAACTTGTATTGGGTCGGGGGAAACATGCGGATATCAATATGTGTTCGTGTTTACAGTGGCTTTTAGGAATGTTGTGCAACTACACGTTCCGGTCTGACCTGTGGGCCTCCAGGGGACCGAGGGAGAGCTGGCTCCCTCATTACTGGTACCATCATGATAAGGGCATACATAAGTCCCTCCTGTTAGCCTTGCGGCTGGTTTCCGTTACCATGCAACGGAACAATCCTGAGCCGTGGTCCCGGGTATGTACGGGACCCACTGTAAACATAGTTCTTTGATACCCCCGCTAGTTTCCAATAACAACCTTGTTTTACTCGGATATGGATCTATGTGCGTTGGGACGCTAGTTCACATAGCTAGATATCAGGGTAAGACGAGTAATAATAAAGTGTCGTAATAACCGGCTCTTTAAGTTGTAAGTGGAGGTATGTGGAATGGGACGCATACTAAAGCCTGCAACTTAAACGGCTATGAATCTGTGTTGTGCCTTACTATATTTGCTTGTCCGGGATTTTACTTCGGATTTCCAGTTTTATGAGTATTATCGTATTATCTGCTCATATTCTACTTTATCCATTGTATTCACTTGCCTCTTATTCATTATCTTATCATGCCTGAGAACAGTCGGGTTGAATGGGCTTGGTTATGGTAAAATGAGATAAAGGTATATAGATGAGGGTTTCTTTGTTTGGATTATTCCTTCGATGTACTAGTCTCATGGAACCGTAATCTGAAGCCATACAATCAGATTGCTTGTCCTTGGCTTTACATGACATGTACTCACCCTTGCTCGCCACTTGGTTTTGCTTCACCACTCGCCTGGGGAGTATCATTTGACTCCCCTGGATCCTCATGTCCAGGTCTTGGAGCTTGGAGCGTGTAGATTCTCCCCCTTGCGGATCAGAGTAGCGCAGCGGTAGCGTGGATCCCCAGCCGATCATCCAGAGCTCCATCCTTCCAGGCCCCCTTGTGAGTCTCTCGAGTTTTCCTTTATAAACTCGTGAGTACCCTTTTCTGTTTATACTTGTACATTTCCAAGTCCGTTATACTGTTCATATATGTACATTTCCATGTATTCCCGCATTTGCGCATATCAGTGATGTAATATTCATGTAATATTGGATCACTTCTGGTGATAACTTTGTAATTGTACTCATGCGTTGGAATGTATAATGCATCATTGCTTCCGTACTCTGATTCTTGTCTGTACTGATGCTTAGCGTATATACGTGGGGGCACTTTCTGACCTGCGTATATACGTCGCAGTGACGTCCCCGTATCCGCCGGGATCGGGGCGTTACAGGATGGTATCAGAGCCTAGGCTCTAACTTCCTCAGTACGTCCAGAGGGCAAATTAATGGTAAAGAAATTTGCAACTGGAATACTTGAGTCTTGGTTATACATTCCAACTACAAGTGCAGAGTTATCTAATTCTTGACCATCCTTCCTTTGATTCCTAATCCCTCCTATCCTTTCCCTGTTTTGGTTTTATGAAGCCTTTATGCCAACTTAAGATATGATTAGACTAGAGAGGTAGTGGCTGGTTCAGAATGAAGCTATTATATGACCTCTTCGGCGAATTCTATGAAGCTTGGTATTCTCCAGATTGATCCTGATCTGGCTATCTTTCAGAAGTCAGCAGTCGGAATTCTCTACAGATATTCTTTCAGAGTGATTGGTGCCTGGTATTCGGGATTCTTAATTATCGGTCTTCTTTATTATTATGATCAGGACTATCAGGATTTCCTTTATCTTCAGTATTCTGGCTTATTCTCGGAGGGCTATCAAATATGCAGTACAACTGGAATTCTAAAGATTTATACAGCCGGAAGTGCGGAGGATGATTATTGTTCAGTCGACCTGAGAGCCCTACCTATAGTGCTTCATATCTTAATTGGTATAAATTCCACCATTGACCTCTTTGTGTTCATTTTACCCCTTACCGAAATTGCGAGGACGCAATTTTTTGTAAGGTGGATGGAATGTAACACCCCGCTCCCGGAATACGTACTTAGTTGCGTATTCAGATTTTTGATCGTATTTTTTCGATTTACCTTCTGTACTTATTTTGTATTATGAATTGTTTATATGATTGTTTTGTCTTAAATTTGGATTCGTGGACTCGGAGTCAGCCCTAGTCTGAACCGAAGACCCGATCCTAATGTATTACTCGATTTGGTCTTTCCGGTATTCTGATTTGACCGATTTCTGTTTCAAATATCATTTTCCAATATTATATATTTTATATGATTTTCTGGAATTTTTCTCAATTAAAAAGAATATCTTCAAAACCGGTGTCGGCCAGTGCCGCTGACCGATTCCCGGATTTTTAGTTTACAAACGGTTTAGAATTTCTAAAAATTCCTTTAGACATTATTTCTTAAAATCGTATTTCTTACCTAAATACTTTTTCTGGGAATTTTATGAATTTATGAAAATTCCACCGGAGTCGGTAGCTAACTGATTCCGGGATTTTTAGTTTTAAAACTATAAAGTATTTCTTAAAACGGATTTCACCATGAGCCTTAAAATAATATTCTTGATTTTTGATAATTATTTCGGGTCGTTCCGAGATACTTGAATTTCGGACGATTCCGGTATTTTCCCGAAAGATTTCCGCATCCGCAACCGAATCCCGGGAATCCGCCACTTTCATTATTTTTCATTTTCTCTTCCAAGAGAATAATTTCCCTTTTCCATTTTCTTTTCCTTTTCCTTTTTCTTTATTTCCTTCCTTCCTCCACAAGCCACAAGCTTTTCCTTTTTCCAAAATTCCAATCTTTTCCAAATTCCATCTTCCACCAACTCCCACCATTAATGCCCTCTTTTTTCTCTCTCTTCCATGGCCAGCCAAGTGTGGCTAGGAGAGACACCTCACCTCCCCTATTTACAAGAACCCCCCTCTCTTTTAATTATTTGCACCTCCTTCACAAAATCTAAAACCTATAAATACTTTCCTTCCCCTTTCTTTATTCATTTTCACTTCATCTTTCTCTTTCCTCTCTTCACCAAAACCCTAACCTCCAACATCTCCTTCACCTCCACCACCTCCGCCGGCGCCTCCGGCCACCACGACTCCGGCGAGAGACCCCGATCTCCGGCCACCACTTCTTCTCACCAACACCAACAACAAAACCACTAATCCCACCTTCTTCTTCTTCATCATCAACTTCCATCACTACCACCATCACTCCATCACCTTGTACTCTTTTTGGTGAGTGTTCTTCTTCACCAAGATTTGATTAATTCTTAGTATAATTATGTTTTCATATCATGTATACTTAGGTCTTCAAATCATGATTAGTTGACATCAAACAAAACCATCACAAATCTGTTCTGTGTGCTGTTTCCAGTCGATTAGTCGACTTGACCTAAGGACTAGTCGACTTGAAACCCTTAGTTGAAACGTAACCTTTTCAAGAACACAGTTTTAGTCGACTTAGGTTATTTATTAGTCGACTAGAAACCTCTATTAGTCGACTACTCCCTTGACCCTAGTCGACTAACTTTTCCTGAATCAGAAACCCAACTCTCTGTTACACAGTTTTAGTCGACTTAGAGTGTCTGTTAGTCGACTTGAAATCATTGTTAGTCGACTACTCTTTCCATCCTAGTCGACTAACTTTTCCTGAAACCAGAACCCAACTCTCTGGAACCCAGTTTTAGTCGACTATACCAGACTGTTAGTCGACTAACCCCTCTATTAGTCAACTACCCTTTCCACCTAGTCGACTAACTTTAGCTGTCTGTTATGGTTGATTTCTTTCTTGAATAGGAACCTTATCCTCTAGACTTACATCACATATTGGTACTACTTGACTTGTCTCTTGACAAACATCATCTTCCCTTCTCTCTTTCTCTCTCCTCTTCACTCTACATATTTATATATCATATATTATGGCGCATCCCGAATTCCGTGGATTTCGGACCTTTCGGCGTTTCTGGTGATTCAGGCGAGTGTTCTCGCTCGCTACCCTCTTGCTCCCTATTTCATTGATTATGCAAATATTCTCGTTCTAGTCTCCATGTATTTTATTTCATGTTCTATATCTTTTACTGTTTTATACCATGCGTGGCCGACCCTTCGTGGTCGTTGAACTTTGGACTACTTCTCTGATTACCACTTGCCATGCTATTACTTCAGACCTGTCAGTTGCATGCTTTTATTTAACACATGTATATCACCTGACCATCTAGTGTGTTATCACCTGACCACCTGCCATGCTACTTTTTGGCAAGACCCTTTAGTTATTGTCACACCCTGATCCCTGATGTACGTATCACCGTATCAGTACCCGATACGACGTATAAAATTGATTTGACCTCCGTGGTAGTCCGATTGGGTTGATTTTAGTGTCAAAAATTATTTTCTAATATTTGAGATTTTTCAAGATTTTTCTGGAATTTTCCTGGATTATTTTGGCAATCTCCGTAGTCGGTGTCGACCGATACTGATAATAGGCTTTATGATTTTTATTTCACAAACGGGGTAGAATTTTTAGAATCTGCTTTCATCATGCATCTTAGAATCGTGTTATCTACGTTCGGGTATTTTTGGGGATTTTTCTGAATTTATCGAAAATCCGGCCAAACCGGTGTCGCCCGTATCGGCGAGACACTCCGGGATTTTTAATTTGCAAACCAGATCGAATTTCTTCAAACCGTCTTCATACTACGTCTCAGTATAATATTCTCTAATTTCTGTAATTTTTGGGCACTGTTCAGAGCAAGTCAATTTTTGAGTCAATATTATAATAATTAAATATTAGTTTTATTTTCTTTTTCTTTTCTTTTCTTTCTTCCATCTTCTTCTATAAGCTTCTTCTTCCCACCGCCTCTGTCAATCAACGAACCCATAAAAATCCCACCGCAATCTCTCCCTCTTTTTTTAAAAAAAACAAAAACCTCTCTCTCCTCCCTCTCTTTCTCTCTCTACATCCTTTCCCTCTCTCTAACCCTCTCAATAGCTCTCTCTCTCCCCTCTCTCTCACTCTGTTCCAGAACAGGGGACCCGCGCCGGCCAAGCGCCGCCCGCGCTGCCGCCCCTGCCCGGTGCGCCGCCGGAGGAGCACGCCCCCGGCCGGCGCCACCGCCGTCGCAACCCCTGGCCGCGCCATCACCCCCTCTATTTCTCCTTCCCCTTCTTCTTCTCCAATTCTTCTTCCTCTTCTTTTATTGTCCAGGTCTCACTCTCCCTCTCACTCCCACTCTCCTTCTCTCTTTCCGCGGCATGAGCCGCCGCCGCACCGCCGGCGGCCGGGGCCGCCGCCGGCGGGCTGTCTCGCCGCCGGCCAGCAAGGCTGGCCGGCCTGTTCACAACAGCAGCAGCAAGAGGAGCTGCTGTTGTTGTTGTGTTGTTGTTGTATTGGGTTCGGGTATAACCCGAACCCAATAACCATATTGGTTATTGGGGAGAGGGGTTGGGTTTAAGCCCGACCCGCTAAAGTTTAAGTTATGGGTTCGGGTTATCGGATCAAAACCCAACCCGTTTGCCATCCATACCCGCATCCAAACCCATTACAGGTAAATTTACAGAAAACCCCCTTATACAATTTAATAATTGCATTTAATATTTTATTTACATATTTAACTCTTTTGTCCTGATTTAGTATTCGGGCGATATCTGGAGCATCCGGACTCCGATTCGGGCGATTCTGGATCCGTTGCGATCGTGGGAACGAGAGATACAGTCCTGTAGCCAGTTTGTGAGTGTTTTTATTTTATAAATTATATTTTATCATGTTTCGTGACAGTGATTGATATATCGTGATTATAGATAAAAGACGGTAATAATTAATTATTAATTGGTACTTGTTGAACACACATTGAAATAAGTGACTCCTGTAATATGGTTAGGTATCTCCTAGTGTAATATAAGATAGGAAAACAATTATAGTATTAAGAAATACTGACATAGATTATTTAGACACGATCATCATACCTGCACAGTCACGGACACACAGGCCACTGTGTTACCATCTTCAGGAACACTGTCATATCATATATTGGATCACAGTTAGAGAACGATAGTCACATGTATACTGATCCACGATACTCGTGACACTACACTGTTACTAGACATGCATGCTAGATACCGTTATTTCATGCACTGGTATCATCTTTCCACGGCTACAGTAGTTCACTAGTCATGATAGATTACACAGATTATTGCTACACATAAATAACTACCACATTTCATATTATTATTCTCATCATACTATGGATTCTCGGCATATCACTGTTACACCTGCATGTATGATTTCTTTATTCTTGTCATATGGATCCCCATTCCGATTATCTGTATTATTGTTCCATGTTATCAGATACATGTTATTTGCTTGTTTCCTGTTACTGATATTGTTAATCCCATTACTGGATACATGTTCCCGTTACTGATATGGATATTCCCGATACTGGACATGATATGGATATTTCCGTTACTGGACATGAGTGCTGTTGATATGCGATGTGTGGAACTAAGTGCCACGTGGATCCAAGCCACGGGGGCCACCTCTAGAATCCCACATCTATTGTTCCCGTTTCCCGTTATATTGTTCCCGTTTCATGTTATATTGTGCTATGCTATCACCAGAGCTCAGGTCCAATAATCATGTTACCCGTACCATGTACTGTAATTGTTCTTGTTACATTGTATACTTGACATATCACATATCAGATCATAAAGATAACTTGGGTTGGGGAATCTTGACGGTTGACTAGATCTTATCGGGTGGATGTACTGGATCCATATTGAGGTCCCACTGCAGGGGACCGGGCAGTGCTGGCTACCATCTGTTACTCATGTTACATGTTACAGCTCTAGCGGGCTGGCCCTGGTCTCAGCAGTCAGGGATCTGTTTAAGGCCGTTGTCCCGGGTATGCACGGGATACACCTACCCGATAGGAACTCTTCGACCATGAGTTTCCAATTAACATAATAAAACAGTATACACAATAGTGGACGTCGGGAACACTTGTTATTTGGTTACTCTCTCGTTTGGATAATGGTACCCGTAGGCCATGTCCGGATGGGTTCGACTGGAGTGCGGGCTCCAGTATGAACTGCCAGTGGTATGGGATACTGGAAGAGAGTAATTAAAATATCAGGTGGTACTGATGGCTACTATTGTATAAATAACATGAATTTGACATGACCTGCCTGCTACTATATTACCTTGTTACTGTTCCTGTTATTTTATCTACTATCATGTTCACTGTGATCTTGCTTACTTATTACTGTCCATGCTCAGGTTATCGTATCCGCTATCATGTTACCTGTAGATTTTGCTACACTACCTGATACCTATGGTGGCATACTACTCATGCACATGTACACCTTGCATCACATATATTCTGTTTTGCATTGCTTATATGCTATTTAGACACAACACTGTAGCATGTTCATATTGCATATGCCCACCTGCATGTTCATTTACATCACTACCATGTTCACTTCGGTCACGTCACCACTAGCAAATTCATATCTATTACGTCACCACCAGACAATATTATTTATGATATAACCTGGACACGATTAGAGACATGACCCGATGATTGCATATATCATATCTTATATCTTATTATCGTGTTTGTATTATTATAGTATATTCCTGCCTTCTTCATTTTACCACTCACTAGGTCGCTTTCTGACGACCCTGGGTTTGCATGCCCAGATTGGAGATCCGCGTACAGTAGTATCCGAGAGGACCATGGAGTCACATCGGAGCTTCCTCATCGGGACTATTCCTAGGTATTTTAGTATTTTATTTCCGTTATCTTGTTTGGCTTCATCTTTTATATCTGTTATGATCGCTGACCTCTTTCTGCAGGTATTCTTGTACTGCTTTCATGCTGGACCTCATATATATATGGAGGTATTGTACTGTACTGAGGCTTAACGTACGCGTGAGGTTGTTTTCACCTCGCGTATGTATGTCGCCATAACGTCTCCGTATCCTTGGATCGGGGCGTTACATAGTGGTATCAGAGCTTAGGTTCACACCTGGTGTGGGTAACCACCTGGGTCAATCCTTGAGCTCTTATCAACAGTACAATCAGGTTCAGATTAACTTGTCTGTATCTGAATTTGGGGATTCCAGCGACGAGTACAAGAATACCATGACCTTGACAATTCATTCCTTGACTCGTTTGTGTTCCTTCCTTCCTTCCAGATGTCAACCAGACATCTGATTTCCTTCTCGCTTCCCTTGCATCGTCTTGCTTTCCATCCGTTAGGGTTCGTTCATTATCATACTTTTCTATCTCGAGTTCCTTATAGAGAGCAGAGTGCGCAGCGGAATTGTCGTGGACCCGTAACCTTTAGGCTTTGGGGTTGAAAATCTTATTCTCACACTTGAATGAAAATTGCGAGGACGCAATTTTTGTAAGGTGGGGAGAAATGTCACACCCTGATCCCTGATGTACGTATCACCGTATCAGTACCCGATACGACGTATAAAATTGATTTGACCTCCGTGGTAGTTCGATTGGGTTGATTTTAGTGTCAAAATTATTTTCTAATATTTGAGATTTTTCAAGATTTTTCTGGAATTTTCCTGGATTATTTTGGCAATCTCCGTAGTCGGTGTCGACCGATACTGATAATAGGCTTTATGATTTTTATTTCACAAACGGGGTAGAATTTTTAGAATCTGCTTTCATCATGCATCTTAGAATCGTGTTATCTACGTTCGGGTATTTTTGGGGATTTTTCTGAATTTATCGAAAATCCGGCCAAACCGGTGTCGCCCGTATCGGCGAGACACTCCGGGATTTTTAATTTGCAAACCGGATCGAATTTCTTCAAACCGTCTTCATACTACGTCTCAGTATAATATTCTCTAATTTCTGTAATTTTTGGGCACTGTTCAGAGCAAGTCAATTTTTGAGTCAATATTATAATAATTAAATATTAGTTTTTATTTTCTTTTTCTTTTCTTTTCTTTCTTCCATCTTCTTCTATAAGCTTCTTCTTCCCACCGCCTCTGTCAATCAACGAACCCATAAAAATCCCACCGCAATCTCTCCCTCTTTTTTTAAAAAAAAACAAAAACCTCTCTCTCCTCCTCTCTTTCTCTCTCTACATCCTTTCCCTCTCTCTAACCCTCTCAATAGCTCTCTCTCTCCCCTCTCTCTCACTCTGTTCCAGAACAGGGGACCCGCGCCGGCCAAGCGCCGCCCGGCGCTGCCGCCCCTGCCCGGTGCGCCGCCGGAGGAGCACGCCCCCGGCCGGCGCCACCGCCGTCGCAACCCCTGGCCGCGCCATCACCCCCTCTATTTCTCCTTCCCCTTCTTCTTCTCCAATTCTTCTTCCTCTTCTTTTATTGTCCAGGTCTCACTCTCCCTCTCACTCCCACTCTCCTTCTCTCTTTCCGCGGCATGAGCCGCCGCCGCACCGCCGGCGGCCGGGGCCGCCGCCGGCGGGCTGTCTCGCCGCCGGCCAGCAAGGCTGGCCGGCCTGTTCACAACAGCAGCAGCAAGAGGAGCTGCTGTTGTTGTTGTGTTGTTGTTGTATTGGGTTCGGGTATAACCCGAACCCAATAACCATATTGGTTATTGGGGAGAGGGGTTGGGTTTAAGCCCGACCCGCTAAAGTTTAAGTTATGGGTTCGGGTTATCGGATCAAAACCCAACCCGTTTGCCATCCATACCCGCATCCAAACCCATTACAGGTAAATTTACAGAAAACCCCCTTATACAATTTAATAATTGCATTTAATATTTTATTTACATATTTAACTCTTTTGTCCTGATTTAGTATTCGGGCGATATCTGGAGCATCCGGACTCCGATTCGGGCGATTCTGGATCCGTTGCGATCGTGGGAACGAGAGATACAGTCCTGTAGCCAGTTTGTGAGTGTTTTTATTTATAAATTATATTTTATCATGTTTCGTGACAGTGATTGATATATCGTGATTATAGATAAAAGACGGTAATAATTAATTATTAATTGGTACTTGTTGAACACACATTGAAATAAGTGACTCCTGTAATATGGTTAGGTATCTCCTAGTGTAATATAAGATAGGAAAACAATTATAGTATTAAGAAATACTGACATAGATTATTTAGACACGATCATCATACCTGCACAGTCACGGACACACAGGCCACTGTGTTACCATCTTCAGGAACACTGTCATATCATATATTGGATCACAGTTAGAGAACGATAGTCACATGTATACTGATCCACGATACTCGGTGACACTACACTGTTACTAGACATGCATGCTAGATACCGTTATTTCATGCACTGGTATCATCTTTCCACGGCTACAGTAGTTCACTAGTCATGATAGATTACACAGATTATTGCTACACATAAATAACTACCACATTTCATATTATTATTCTCATCATACTATGGATTCTCGGCATATCACTGTTACACCTGCATGTATGATTTCTTTATTCTTGTCATATGGATCCCCATTCCGATTATCTGTATTATTGTTCCATGTTATCAGATACATGTTATTTGCTTGTTTCCTGTTACTGATATTGTTAATCCCATTACTGGATACATGTTCCCGTTACTGATATGGATATTCCCGATACTGGACATGATATGGATATTTCCGTTACTGGACATGAGTGCTGTTGATATGCGATGTGTGGAACTAAGTGCCACGTGGATCCAAGCCACGGGGGCCACCTCTAGAATCCCACATCTATTGTTCCCGTTTCCCGTTATATTGTTCCCGTTTCATGTTATATTGTGCTATGCTATCACCAGAGCTCAGGTCCAATAATCATGTTACCCGTACCATGTACTGTAATTGTTCTTGTTACATTGTATACTTGACATATCACATATCAGATCATAAAGATAACTTGGGTATGGGGGAATCTTGACGGTTGACTAGATCTTATCGGGTGGATGTACTGGATCCATATTGAGGTCCCACTGCAGGGGACCGGGCAGTGCTGGCTACCATCTGTTACTCATGTTACATGTTACAGCTCTAGCGGGCTGGCCCTGGTCTCAGCAGCCAGGGATCTGTTTAAGGCCGTTGTCCCGGGTATGCACGGGATACACCTACCCGATAGGAACTCTTCGACCATGAGTTTCCAATTAACATAATAAAACAGTATACACAATAGTGGACGTCGGGAACACTTGTTATTTGGTTACTCTCTCGTTTGGATAATGGTACCCGTAGGCCATGTCCGGATGGGTTCGACTGGAGTGCGGGCTCCAGTATGAACTGCCAGTGGTATGGGACACTGGAAGAGAGTAATTAAAATATCAGGTGGTACTGATGGCTACTATTGTATAAATAACATGAATTTGACATGACCTGCCTGCTACTATATTACCTTGTTACTGTTCCTGTTATTTTATCTACTATCATGTTCACTGTGATCTTGCTTACTTATTACTGTCCATGCTCAGGTTATCGTATCCGCTATCATGTTACCTGTAGATTTTGCTACACTACCTGATACCTATGGTGGCATACTACTCATGCACATGTACACCTTGCATCACATATATTCTGTTTTGCATTGCTTATATGCTATTTAGACACAACACTGTAGCATGTTCATATTGCATATGCCCACCTGCATGTTCATTTACATCACTACCATGTTCACTTCGGTCACGTCACCACTAGCAAATTCATATCTATTACGTCACCACCAGACAATATTATTTATGATATAACCTGGACACGATTAGAGACATGACCCGATGATTGCATATATCATATCTTATATCTTATTATCGTGTTTGTATTATTATAGTATATTCCTGCCTTCTTCATTTTATCACTCACTAGGTCGCTTTCTGACGACCCTGCGTTTGCATGCCCAGATTGGAGATCCGCGTACAGTAGTATCCGAGAGGACCATGGAGTCACATCGGAGCTTCCTCATCGGGACTATTCCTAGGTATTTTAGTATTTTATTTCCGTTATCTTGTTTGGCTTCATCTTTCATATCTGTTATGATCGCTGACCTCTTTCTGCAGGTATTCTTGTACTGCTTTCATGCTGGACCTCATATATATATGGTGGTATTGTACTGTACTGAGGCTTAACGTACGCGTGAGGTTGTTTTCACCTCGCGTATGTATGTCGCCATAACGTCTCCGTATCCTTGGGATCGGGGCGTTACAGTTATGCTATGACTTGCCCTGACTATTATCAATCTCTTGCCATGACTTAACCCGACTGTTATCAATCCTTTGATATGCTTGGTTGTTTATTAAATATCATCATTCTGTCATGCTATCACTTAACACCCAGCATGATAACTTGACTTGTGATTATCACCTTTACGGGAACCTTACCTTATTATCCTGTATCATGATCAGTGGCTTGTATTCCTGCTTTATATGCAGTGACCTGACTATATAGTACTTATGTACTCCTGATTTCCTGATCATGTCCTGTTCCAGTTATTCCCGTAAAGTGATAATTAAACTAATGAATCCTAAAAAGGACCAACTTGTATTGGGTCGGGGGAAACATGCGGATATCAATATGTGTTCGTGTTTACAGTGGCTTTTAGGAATGTTGTGCAACTACACGTTCCGGTCTGACCTGTGGGCCTCCAGGGGACCGAGGGGAGAGCTGGTGTAACGCCCCGATCCCACGGATACGGAGACGTCACTGCGACGTATATACGTAGGTCAGAAAATGCCCCCACGCATATACGCTAAGCAATAAGTACAACAAGAATCAGAGTGCACGACAAAGCGTGATTTCCATACATATGCCAACATAAAAGTACAAGTACAAGTCATCACAAGACATGATAAAATATTACACATTACATGTATCTTTTATCACAACTAAGTCCAAAAGCAAAAGGTACAACATAAACACAAAATGCTCACGAGTAGGATGGAGATCCCGTGAGTCAAAAGAAAGATCTGGCGCAAGGACTGGAGCTAATCAGCCTGCTCGCTAAAGAAAGCTCGATCTTCTATGGATGGCTCCACTTCGATCCAAGCTTCGGAACCTGAACATACAAATCCAAGGGAGTCAGGACCTCCCGAAAATGAACAGATTATAGCCAAGTGGCTAAGAGATATGAATAATAAGGATGGGTCAGCATAATGAATGTAAACCAACAAGTAATGAAAGCATAAAGAACTATAATCCGGATGCAATGGATACATAGTTAAAGTCTATTATTATTATTACTTGTCTTACTGTGATATCTAGCTATGTGACCCAGCGTCCCAGCGCACATAGATCCATATCCTAGTAACACAAGGTTGTTATTGGAAACAGCGGGGGTATCAACGAACTATGTTTACAGTGGACCCCGTACATGTCCGGGATAACGGTCCAGGATTGTTCCGTTGCATGGTGACGGAAGCCAGCCGCTAGGCTATTCAGGAGGGACTTATGTATGCCCTTATCATGATAGTACTCAGGAAGAGGGAGCAAGCACTCCCCTCGGTCTCCTGGAGGCCCTCAGGTTAGACCGGAATATAATTGTACAATATACCTAATGCCACTGTAAACACGAACACATATCGATATCCGCATGTTTCCCCCTGACCCAATGTAAGTTGGTCCATTTTATACAAAAGTTGAATGCATCATGCTTGGTTCAAGAGATGGCATGATAAGTGGTGATATTCACTATTTAACATGTCATGAAACGAGAATATGTAATAACAAGTCATGAAGTTACAAGAGATAACATCCATCCAGTAATAGGTCAAGTAGTAACAGTTATGAAGCATGAACAAGCATAATATAATACACATGTAACAAGGGAAATATCCAAATTAAGAAAGAAATCAACTAAGACAAACAGTCAGAATTAGTCGACTAGGTGGAAAGGTTAGTCGACTAACAGTGGTCTCTAGTCGACTAACAGTCTGGATTAGTCGACCAAAACTGGGTTACAGAGAGTTGGAATTCTGTTTCAGGGAAAGTTAGTCGACTAGGGTAGGAGGGTTAGTCGACTAACAGTGAACTCAAGTCGACTAACGGATACTTAAGTCGACTAAGTCTGTGATACAGAGAGTTGGGTTTCTGATTCGAGTAAGGTTAGTCGACTAGGGAGGAATGTGTAGTCGACTAACAGTGATTTCCAGAGAGTTGAGGTTTATTTTCAGAAAAGGTTAGTCGACTAATGATCAGGGTAAGTCGACTAAAACTGTGTTTCAGAAACAGGTTAAGTTTCAACTAAGGGTTCTAGTTGACTAGCTCCTAGGTTAAGTCGACTAATCGTGGGAAAACAGAGAACAGAACAGATTTTCTGGAAGTTGTGTTTGATGGTCCAAATCATGATTTTTGATAACATATGTGTACAAGAGGTGTAGATACAAGTATACCAGGGGTTAATCTAGTCTTGGTGAGTAAGAATACTCACTAGGATTGGTTATTCTGGAGCTTTACGAGTTCGGTAGGATCGTTGTGGACGAAAATCACCCAAGTGGTCTCCGACGGCGAAGGAAGCTACGATCCAAGCTCCAAGGTGGTTGCTTGAGGTGGAGATGAAGTCCTTGAGGTGGTTCTTGGAGCTAGGGTTGAGGTTGAGAAGGAGGAGAGATCTCTTGGTGAGGGCTAACACTTAGGTGAAATGAAGAAAAAGGAAAAGAAATGTAAAGAGATTGTTTATATAGGTGTTAGATTTTGTAAAGGAGTTGCAAATAGTGTAATTGAGAGGGGGTTTTGTGCAAATATGGGGAGGGTGAGGTGTCCCTCACTTGGCCACTTGGCCGGCCATGGGGGAGAGAGAGAATGAGTGGGATTTAAAAAGGATTAGGTGAAAGTGAGTGGGATTATGTGGAAAATTGGAATATTGGAAAATTGGAAAATGGAATTTTGGAAAATACCAGAATCGTCCGAAATTCAAGTATCTCGGAACGACCCGAAAATTTTACCCAAAATCAAGAATAATATTTTAAGGCTCGTGGTGAAATTCGTTTTAGAAATAACTTATAGTTTTAAAACTAAAAATCCCGGAATCAGTTATCTACCGACTCCGTTGGAACTTTCATAAATTCATAAAATTCCCAGAAAAGTATTTAGATAGAAAATATGATTCTAAGAAATAAAGTCTAAAAGACCTTCTAGAAATTCCTAGCAGTTTGTGAATTAAAAATCCGAGAATCGATCAGCGGCACTGGTCGACACCGGTTTTGAAAATATTTAATTAAATTCAGGAAAATTCCAGAAAATCGTAGAAAATATATAATATCGGAAAATGACTTTTAAAACTGAAATCGGTCAAATACAGGAAGTAAATCGAAAAATACGATCGAAAAATTGAACACGCAACTAAGTACGTATTCCGGGAACGGGGTATTACAATCCATCCACCTTACAAAAATTTCGTCCTCGAAATTTCATAAGGTGAAAGGTAACAGCAAAGAAGGATAACAGATAGATAAGGATGATAAGGAAGATAACAGTAGAAAGGAATAGAAGGAAGGAGTTTTACCAAATCAAGAAGTGAAGAGTTGAGGGTAACGCTCACGGACAACATCCTCTCGTTCCCATGTGGCTTCTCCAGGGGCATGTCTGTTCCAAGATACCAACACTAATGGTATGGCTTTGTTCTTCTATGTCTTGACACTTCTATCCAAAATGGTCATCGGCTGCTCTTGATATGACAAATCCGGTTGTAGCTCCAGTTCGGAGTGATCCAGGATATGACTATCATCCTTCACATACTTCCTCAGCTGAGATACGTGGAATACATTGTGAACTCCGTCCAAAGATGGCGGTAACACCAACCTGTAAGACACCTCTCCCACTCGGTCCAAGATCTCGAATGGGCCGATGTATCTCGGACTAAGCTTTCCACGAGTACCGAACCGGATTACTCCCTTGGTAGGTGATATCTTCAAAAACACATGATCTCCTGCCTGGAATTCCAATGGCCTTCTCAGTGTGTCTGCCCAACTCTTCTGCCGACTCTGCGCTGCCCTGAGGTGATCCCTGATAGTCCTGACTTTCTCTGTTGTCTGAATCAGGATCTCCGGCCCCAAAAGTCTCCTCTCACCGACTTCATCCCAACAAATCGGCGACCTGCACTTCCTTCCATACAATGCTTCAAAAGGTGCCATCTTGATACTTGCCTGATAGCTGTTATTATAAGAAAATTCAGCCAAGTGAAGATGGTCTTCCCATGATCCCTGGAATTCAATCATACAAGCCCGCAACATATCTTCAAGAATCTGGATAGTCCTCTCTGATTGTCCGTCTGTCTGAGGATGATATGAAGTACTGAATTTCAGACGAGTCCCTAGACTCTCTTGGAGGCTTTCCCAGAAATGAGATCTGAATCTGGTGTCTCTGTCTGACACAATACTAACTGGAACTCCATGTAGACGAACTATCTCCTTCATGTACTTGTCCGCCAGAACCTCTGTTGACTGACCCACCCTGAATGGTATGAAGTGAGCTGATTTGGTGAGGCGATCAATGATTACCCACACAGCATTATTACCTTTAGGACTGCGAGGCAATGCCGTGACAAAATCCATGGTGATGTGCTCCCACTTCCACTCAGGTATCGGTAAAGGTTGTAGAAGTCCAGCTGACCTCTGATGCTCAATCTTTATCTGCTGACAAACCAAGCACTTGGCAACATACTGGGCTATCTCCCTCTTCATAGCATTCCACCAAAATTGCTTCTTCATATCCTGATACATCTTGTTTCCCCCTGGGTGTATGGAATATACTGAACTGTGAGCTTCTGCCAAAATCTTCTGCCGAACTTCTCCTTGGGGAACACAAATCCTGCTACCAAAGTATAAGGCACCATCCGGATGAATACTGATATCAGTCCTCAATCCAGCCTCTACCTGAGCTCGGAATTGCTGCAATCTGGGGTCTTCCTTCTGAGCTTCCTTGATCTCATCTATCAATGCTGACTGAATCTGCATGGTCATGAACTGTCCCGCCTTATCAGCTCCTTGCACCAACATCAAGTCCAATCTGATGATGTCTTGAATCAACTCCTTCTGCTGAGTAAGTTGGACAAGCACTCTATACTCTGGCTTCCTGCTCAGTGCATCTGGGACTGTATTGACCTTGCCTGGATGATATTGCAAGTCAATATCATAGTCCGCCATAAGCTCCAGCCACCGCCTCTGCCTCATGTTCAACTCCTTCTGTGAGAAGATATACTTGAGACTCTTATGATCCGTATATATCAACACCTTATCTCCCAGAAGATAATGCCTCCAGATCTTCAAAGCAAATATGACAGCTGCTAGCTCCAAGTCATGAGTTGGGTAGTTCCGCTCATGAGGCTTCAGTTGCCTGGATGCATAAGCTATAACATGATCATGTTGCATAAGTACACACCCCAGGCCTTTTCCGGATGCATCACTGAATATTACCATCCCTCCTCTTCCTGAGGGAGTCCTCAAGATTGGAGCTGAAATGAGTCTCTGCTTCAACTGCTCAAATGCCATAGCACATTCTTCTGTCCATATGTACCTTTCTCCTTTCCGGGTGAGCTTGGTCAACGGGGCTGCAATCCTAGAGAAGTCTTGGACAAAGCGTCTGTAATATCCGGCTAGTCCAAGAAAACTCTTAATCTCAGTCACCGTCTTCGGAATTGGCCAATCCTTCACTGCCTGGACTTTGCTAGGATCAACTGAAATCCCTTCTGCTGAAACTATGTGTCCAAGGAAGGCTATACTGTCCAACCAAAAGTCACACTTGCTCCTCTTCACATGAAGCTGCTCCTGCTGGAGAGTCTGCAATACAATCCTCAAGTGCTCTGCATGCTCCCTGTTGTCCTTTGAATAGATCAAGATATCATCTATAAAAACAACAACAAACTGATCTAAGTAGGGCGAGAACACTCTGTTCATCAAGTCCATGAAAACTGTAGGGGCATTGGTGACTCCGAAAGGCATAACTAGAAATTCATAGTGGCCATAACGGGTCCTGAATGCCGTCTTCGGAATATCCTCTGACTTCATCCTTAGCTGATGGTAACCCGACTGCAAATCTAATTTAGAGAATACCCGGGCTCCATGAAGCTGATCAAACAAATCATCAATCCTTGGTAAGGGATACTTGTTCTTGATGGTAACCTTGTTCAATTCTCTATAATCAATACAAAGCCTTTTACCACCATCCTTCTTGTTCGCCAATAGCACTGGAGCTCCCCATGGTGAAGCGCTTGGCCGAATCAATCCCTTGTCAGAGTACTCCTGCAGTTGCTTCTTCAGAATCTCTAACTCCGCAGGTGCCATCCTGTACGGAGCCTTGGATATAGGAGCCACTCCAGGCACAGTCTCAATAGAGAACTCAATCATCCTTTCAGGTGGCAGTCCTGAGATCTCAGCAAAGACTCCTGGAAATTCATCCCACACCGGTACTCCCTTCTGAACCTCCGAAGTAGTCAACCGGGTCTTTCTCTTGGTAGGCTTCACCTCTCCACTGAATTGAAATTCCGGTTGACGAGGGATCCTGAAAATAATCTTCTTCTCCCTACAGTCAATAACCGCATAGTACTGACTGAGCCAGGTCATGCCTAAGATTACGTCGTACCCTTTGGTGTCTAGTACGAGCATATCTATGGCCAAGGTCTTATCACAAAGTTCTACTGGACAATCAGCACAAACTCTAGAAGACATGACTACTCCGTTCCCAGTACTAATCTCCCATTTGTGGTCTAAAGATCTAACAGGTATGGAATGCAATGCCACAAAATGATCTGAGATAAAACAATGTGAAGCACCGGAATCGAAGAGGGCTAAAACAGGTTTAGAATGCACCCTGATATTACCTGTTATCACCTCCTCAGAAGTCTCAGCTTCTACTTCTGTCAAGTTGTAGGCTTGACCCCTTCCACGCCCTGCAGCAGTCCTAGCTCCTCTCTGGACTGGGCGAACAGCTTGCTGTGGAGGAGGGGGAGGAACTCTCCTGATCATCGGTCCTTGACTCCTCTGCCCCGGTGGCCCTGGAAGTGCCTTCTGTCCATTCGGTCCCTGCAGTGCTGGCAAAGCTTGGCCGGCTACCCCCATCCTTCTGTGTGGACAGGCTTCTATGGAATGATCTCGGGAACCACACACCAAGCATAATCCATTTGCCCTACGGCAATTCTGTCGAATGTGGCCTGGCTTCTGACAATAGCTACAGAAGGAAAATGGTTGGGCCGTCTGGTAAGGAGCTGGTCTGAATGGTTGCCTCATCTGAACCTTCGCTGTTCTGTATGGGCCTCCTCTCCCATTGGTGGAAATGGCCTCTTCATGGCCTGGTTCCTCATCTGATTCTCTTGCTTCTTCTCCAGCCCACGCTCCACCTCTCGAGCTATGGTGAGAACTTCTGAATAAGTCTTCAGCTGCTGGGGCATTAAGAAGACCTGAATATCCATCTGCAAGCCCTGCTGAAATCTGCTAGCCCGCTTCTCCTCATCAGTTACCATGTACGGAGCAAAGCGGCTAAGCCTGAGAAATTCCGCGGCATACTCATCCACGGATCTATTCCCTTGCTGAAGTCTGATGAACTGCTCTTCCATGTCCTTCTGAGCAGTGGCGGGGAAGAATCTGTTGTAGAAACTCTTGGAGAATGTGTCCCAGGTGACAGGCTTCTCCAGTCTGGCCTCCTCAGCTAGCCACCAAGTTCTGGCTATATCTTTTAACTGAATCTTGGCGACCTCAACTTGGTTCTCCTTTGGTACTCTGGCTGCATTCAGCAGATCAGATGTATCCGTCAGCCATTGCTCGGCATCCAGGGGTTTCTCTTCACCCGTGAATATGGCCGGTTGCAGCCGTCTGAAGTCTGAAACATTTCCTGGCCTCTGTTCCTTTGGAGCTGCCAATTCTTGCCGGAGGAGTTCCGTCTGCTGCTGCTGGTTCTCCATCATCGTCTGAATGACCCTCAGAATATCCACATTCTCTCCAGTGGGTCCATTCGATGCTTGTCCAGAGTTGTTACGACCCGACCTTCTCTCCATACCGAATTGGGATAAGACAACTGGAATTGGAAAAATGGAAGGAGTTTAGGACACAAGGGAAGGAATCAAGAAGGGATCAAGAAGGACTAGATAACTTTGTACATTGTAGTTGGCAATAGCAAATTGCTAGAATTTGCTGCTTGATTGTACTATAGGTGTGAGAGCTTAGGCTCTGATACCAACCTGTAACGCCCCGATCCCACGGATACGGAGACGTCACTGCGACGTATATACGTAGGTCAGAAAATGCCCCCACGCATATACGCTAAGCAATAAGTACAACAAGAATCAGAGTGCACGACAAAGCGTGATTTCCATACATATGCCAACATAAAAGTACAAGTACAAGTCATCACAAGACATGATAAAATATTACACATTACATGTATCTTTTATCACAACTAAGTCCAAAAGCAAAAGGTACAACATAAACACAAAATGCTCACGAGTAAGATGGAGATCCCGTGAGTCAAAAGAAAGATCTGGCGCAAGGACTGGAGCTAATCAGCCTGCTCGCTAAAGAAAGCTCGATCTTCTGTGGATGGCTCCACTTCGATCCAAGCTTCGGAACCTGAACATACAAATCCAAGGGAGTCAGGACCTCCCGAAAATGAACAGATTATAGCCAAGTGGCTAAGAGATATGAATAATAAGGATGGGTCAGCATAATGAATGTAAACCAACAAGTAATGAAAGCATAAAGAACTATAATCCGGATGCAATGGATACATAGTTAAAGTCTATTATTATTATTACTTGTCTTACTGTGATATCTAGCTATGTGACCCAGCGTCCCAGCGCACATAGATCCATATCCTAGTAACACAAGGTTGTTATTGGAAACAGCGGGGGTATCAACGAACTATGTTTACAGTGGACCCCGTACATGCCCGGGATAACGGTCCAGGATTGTTCCGTTGCTTGGTGACGGAAGCCAGCCGCTAGGCTATTCAGGAGGGACTTATGTATGCCCTTATCATGATAGTACTCAGGAAGAGGGAGCAAGCACTCCCCTCGGTCTCCTGGAGGCCCTCAGGTTAGACCGGAATATAATTGTACAATATACCTAATGCCACTGTAAACACGAACACATATCGATATCCGCATGTTTCCCCCTGACCCAATGTAAGTTGGTCCATTTTATACAAAAGTTGAATGCATCATGCTTGGTTCAAGAGATGGCATGATAAGTGGTGATATTCACTATTTAACATGTCATGAAACGAGAATATGTAATAACAAGTCATGAAGTTACAAGAGATAACATCCATCCAGTAATAGGTCAAGTAGTAACAGTTATGAAGCATGAACAAGCATAATATAATACACATGTAACAAGGGAAATATCCAAATTCAGAAAGAAATCAACTAAGACAAACAGTCAGAATTAGTCGACTAGGTGGAAAGGTTAGTCGACTAACAGTGGTCTCTAGTCGACTAACAGTCTGGATTAGTCGACCAAAACTGGGTTACAGAGAGTTGGAATTCTGTTTCAGGGAAAGTTAGTCGACTAGGGTAGGAGGGTTAGTCGACTAACAGTGAACTCAAGTCGACTAACGGATACTTAAGTCGACTAAGTCTGTGATACATAGAGTTGGGTTTCTGATTCGAGTAAGGTTAGTCGACTAGGGAGGAATGTGTAGTCGACTAACAGTGATTTCCAGAGAGTTGAGGTTTATTTCCAGAAAGGGTTAGTCGACTAATGATCAGGATAAGTCGACTAAAACTGTGTTTCAGAAACAGGTTAAGTTTCAACTAAGGGTTTTAGTCGACTAGCTCCTAGGTTAAGTCGACTAATCGTGGGAAAACAGAGAACAGAACAGATTTTCTGGAAGTTGTGTTTGATGGTCCAAATCATGATTTTTGATAACATATGTGTACAAGAGGTGTAGATACAAGTATACCAGGGGTTAATCTAGTCTTGGTGAGTAAGAATACTCACTAGGATTGGTTATTCTGGAGCTTTACTGATAAGAATTGAAAGAGTTAGTGTGAAGTATAGCACAAGTATTATGTAAAAGAGAAAGGTTTAGAATCAACCTTGGTGCTTGTTTACTCCACAAATGTATGTAAGATGTTCAATGTACCCTTTCTTATCTCCGCTATAGCACAAGGCTATACCGAGTCGGATCTCAGGGAGAGCTAGTGTAGAAACGTTACGATACACGTGAGAAGATAAAACGAGAACTCTTCTTTGTTTACAAGAATAAAGAATCAAAAGAAAAACAAATAAAAGAAAGGATGGCTATGTTCATGGTGGAAATCGGGAGAAATCAAGATTGAGATGGATTTGAACTAACAACTAAAAAGAAAGTAAAATCAAGAAAACTTTGAATGAAAGAAATCCATGACTAGCTAACCTTAACTACCTTGCTAAACTAACTAAACTCCGTGATAGTGATGCGTGCCTCATGTTGATTCATCGGCATGTATTTGTCTTGCTTGTGGTCTAATTACTTTCCCACTTGGATGATGGGGATTCATTCTTGGACTTGTCTTGTAGCCTCCATAGATGGTCATCGGCCTACAAATGGACTTTCACTAATGGAATCAAAAGAGCTACACTCAAGTGATGCAAATGAAAAAACATACAACATTCACTAATGGAAGTAGTGAAGTTATACATCAAATAGCATATTGGTGCTTCCATCTCCATGTTCCATCAAGGCACTAGTTCGAAGACTAGGCTCCAAGTGAGGCACACATGAATCATATGGAGAATTACAACAAAATCTTGCCAAGAAATGAAAAGAAACCCATCGGAGAAGAGAAGACCATACAAATTGCAAGATGAAGTAAAGCAATCACACATGAGCTAGAAGTTAGCAAGGTAGTAGTTAGCTAGTACATGGAACAAGAAATTAGCTACAACAAGCCATTACAAAAGCAAAACAAAGCATGATTTAATTGCTAGAAATTAAAGCAAGTAACAAAGCAAAATAAAAGCAAGTGAAGAAGACAAACTAGAATCAAGCTCAAGTAGAGTAGATGAGAATGGATCAATCCTTGTATAGCTCCAAGTTGTCACTCCTTGTTGATACAAGCTCTCTCTCTCATACAACTCTCTCTTGCAATGAAATCTAGGGAGGAAGAAGATCATAGAGAGAACTAAAAACCCTAGAAAAAGCTATCAAAATTACAAAACTATGAACTAAACTCCCTCTCTTCTCTGATCAGTCCCAGCTCGCAGGTGATGATGCAGTATTTATAGCAGATTGGAGAAGCTTCTGGAGAGTAGGTTGTTGCCACAAAATCCGGGGACCAACAGCCCCAAGATTGCCGCGCCCCTTGCCGCGCCCCGCGGCAATCTCGTGGCCGTTGGATCGGATCTTTCTGGTGGAGATCAGTTGGGAAGTGGTTATCCACGTGGACCACTTGGATTCTGAGTTTGTTGCGCGGATCTCTCTAGATCTGGTTTGAGATTTGGCTTTATCCTTAATCTTGATTAATCACTTAATTAGTGTTAATTAAGTGATTATTTGAATATCTCTCCATTAATTGTGTACCTGCAAATATGTAGAGAAGAGGAGTAAAATTCACTTATTTATTCGTATTATGCATGGGAATTATGATGTAAAATATGCACTTTTGTGTACCAATCACACCCCCACACTTATTCTTTTGCTCGTCCCGAGCAAAACAAAGAAAAAGAAAAGAAAAACTAAGCTACAAGTTTATTACACCACTTTCGCAGGTGACGCGATTGCACTGAGCATGTGCAACAAGCCGTTAAACCTCTAGGTCACCCTAGAGGAGGAGTGTTGTCTCCTGAGGGTTTTCAGCGGATTACACCCACAAAATCCATAAAGAAAGAAGACAAATGTTAGTATTTTGAAAACGCATTTTGAATAAGAGACATGTTTACGAACTATTTTTGCAAAAAATATAAGTGATCCTAGGTCATAAGTCCACCTATAATCATTCTTCCTTAAACTTAGTATCCATGCAAGATCTTGTTTTTAATTAAGGTAAGAATTCAAAATTGGATTGAATATTTTATCTTTCATAAAACCTAGATAATATGCACACCGTGCTCTGTGAAAATTTCTGGGATTTCAACTCTAACCATCAAGCCATTTATTTATATATATATATATTCTTTTTTTTCCTTTTTCTTCCCTTAGTTTTATTAGGCTTTCTAATTCACCCATGTAGCGAGCCTATAACCGATGACTCCCAAACCAGATGGTCTTAGGGCACCAGATGAGGAAACATCCCTCGGGTTTAAGGACTCGAGTGAAAAAGGCCACAAAACTAAGAGGGATTATTCTTAATCACCGTTAGGCGTGAATAATCATGCTTCTTGAGGCACAATTACCCAGCTTAATAAGTGAGATCACTGTTAGGCGTGAGTCATCATGCTTCTTGAGGCACAATTTCCCAGCTTAATAGGTGATCTTTTATTTATATATATATATTTTTTTTTTCTCTTTTTTTTTTTTTTATTTATATGGCATTTTGGTCTTTGTCTCCATCCCAAGAAATGTGTAAGTGTAAAGTGCATATTTATCTAAGGCAAAAAATTCAAGATAAAAAATATCTCCTCAATTTTACTTACTTAGCCTATAATTTTCAAACAAGATCTATTACTTCAACTAGGTTTAAGATGTCATAATTAAGGCTTTCTTAATCTCTAAGATACATCTTAATTTTCTTAAAAATAGATCAAAACTTTGTTTCTTATTTCAAAAAGTTTTTATTTTTATTTTTCTTTTATTTTTTTTATTTTTCTAAAAGAAAGTGTAAAAGAAAGAAAATCTAAAAACTCTAAAAGAAGTGTAAAAGAAAGAAATTCTAAAAACTCTAAGTTAGTAAACCCTCCCCCACACTTATTTCATGCATTGTCCTCAATGCATCATGATATATGTATGCATGAAACAAAATGGAAGGGAAAGGAATTATTTACAAGGAATATACAAGTGTAACTCTCACCTGGGCTTTTGGTCGCTTCCCTCGGCCCGTTTCCCATCGTTCCAATGTGTTCTCTTTCTTGAACTCCATTGGGAAACGGTCTGAATTGTTCTTACCCTAGGTGATTCCAGTTTCAATTTGTTGTTATTTTCATTCATACTCTTTCCACCACATCGTTCACAAACAAAATCCTTCTCATCACTTTCACTTAAAATCTCATCACTTCCAGTGTTTAGAAATTTTAGCTCTTCTCCATATAATTCTTCAAAACTCACATTAACATCCGGAAGTGGACAATTAACTAATTTACCCCGAGTTGACTCATCTAAGCACATGATCTCATCAGCAAACAAGTCTTCAAATGATATATCAATTGGAGGTTCAAATACAGTCTCAGTTGGCTCATTGAAAGTGAAGATATCAACTTTCCCCTTTTTAAAGGGTACTCGGATAAGAGAATCACAAGATTGTGACTCATCTTTTGGATCTTCACCTTCCTCCTCACAATTGGTACTAATGAAATTAACCTCAAATGTTTGATCTTTTGTTTTGTGAGGCTGTGTGTGGAAGACATTGTGTTCATGTGTCATGTTACCAAAAGTCAACCTCATTGATCCATTCCGGCAATTAATGATTGCATTTGCAGTAGCCAGGAATGGTCGACCCAGAATGACAGGAATTTGTGCCCTTTGATTGGAATTTGACACTGGTTTTGTTTCAAGGACAACAAAGTCAACTGGATAAAAGAATTCTCCAACTTTGACAAGGACATCTTGAATTACCCCCTTGGGTTTAGTAACAGAGCGATCAGCCAATTGAATGGTCATTTGGGTCGGGAGGAGATCACCTAACCCCAATTGTTGGTACACAGAGAAAGGTAGGAGATTAATGCTGGCCCCCAAATCAAGAAGTGCCCTATTTATTGTAGTCTGTCCTATGATGCATGAAATGGTGGGGCTCCCTGGGTCTTTATACTTAACAGGAATTGGACCAGTGAGCAGCTCATTGATGGATGATGCAAGGAAGACTTTTTTAGGGACTTGGGTCTTTCTCTTCTTGGTGCACATTTCCTTCAAAAATTTGGCATATGATGGCACTTGTTGAATGGCATCAAGAAGAGGGACATTGACTTGGACCTTATTGAATGTTTCTTTTATTTTCTCCATGTGAGCATTTGACTTGTTATTTAGAAGCCTATTTGGATATGGTATTCTAGGCTTATAAGGTTGCTCATCTACCTTTTCTTTCCCCTTGGCTTTGGAAGTGGATGGCTCTGTACTAGAGGATGGTTTGTCAAAAGTTGGTGACATTGGGACATGAGGAGTTTGCTTTGGTACTGGATGAGATTGTGGACTAGAAACCTTATTGTCAACTTGTTTACCAGATCTCAGGGTATGAATGGCATGACAGTGACTGGGTCCTGAATTTTCAACTTTGGGATTTAGCAATGGCTGGTTTAAGAACAGTCCTTTTTGATTCTCAGCCAATTGCTTGATCTGGACCTTCATTTCATTCAACTCCTGTTGCTGGTTCTTTGTTAAGGTTTCTATCATTTGTTTCAACTCAGATATTTCAGAATTATTTTGGGGTGGATGTTGAGGATATGGAGATTGGAATTGTGATTGGTAATATGGTGGTGACATATGATAAGACTGATAAGACTGTGGTGGACTTTGAGATGGATGAACATACAGTGAATTTTGATCAAAACTGGATGAATGAAACTGGGCATTGTATGGATGTGGAAGTGGTGGCATATGATGCTCAGTACCAGACTGACTCCATGAAAAATTTGGATGGTTCTGCCATCCTGGATTGTAAGTATTGGAGTATGGGGGTCTGGTAAATGCTGCATTCATGTTCTCCTGAAATGGGGGCTGATATAATGGACACTCCTCAACAACATGGCTAAGGTCTTGACAGTTGGTGCAACCTGGTCTAATCAAAGGCAATGGGTTGACCTGGTTGACCACAGAATTCCCTATTGACTCAAGCAACTCTATCCTCTTCATTAATTGTGTGATCTTGGTTTCTGCAGCTATAGAGGATTCTTTGGATTGTGTACCAGTTCTGGAAGTGGTGGAAGTGGATTTGTCAGGACAAGACTCCCACTGAATGGTTTTCTCAGCTAGGGTTTCAAAGAGATCCCACCCCTGATGTTCATCTTTCTTCAAAAATTCCCCTTGGCACATGGATTCTAAAAGTGTTTTCGTTTGGTAATCTAATCCATCATAGATAATCTGGCATAGACGCCATTTCTCTATGCCATGATGGGGACATAGGGCTAAGAGGTCTTTGAAACGCTCAAGATATTTCCAGAAAGGTTCATTTTGTTCTTGCTTGAATTGCATTATGTTTTTTCTCATGAGGGCTGTTTTGTGGATAGAATAGAATTTCCTAAGAAAGACCTTAACAAAATCATCCCATGAAGATATAGAACTGACAGGAAGACTATAAAGCCATTTCTTAGCTAAATCTTTAAGTGCAAACGGTATGAACCGTAACCTAACAGCATCCTCAGAAAGTTGGGAAATTCTCATCATTTGGCATACCTCTTCAAACTCACGAATAAAGAGGTACGCGTCCTCAGACTCAAGACCATGGAAATGGGGAAGTGTACTAATGAATTGTGGTTTCAGCTCGAAGTGATTTCCATTAGGCTCGGGGAGAAGAATGCATGAAGGAATGGAGGTGCGAATCGGATAAAATCGATCCTGAAGTGAGACGTTGTTGGTCATGATGAAGTGGTTGTGGAAGTGTAAGTGTAGAAAGAATTAGGATCACAAAACCACTATCATATATACAATCACAAACAACGTGCACCGATCACACCAGCGAAAAAAAAAAAATAACAAACAACAAAAGAAAAAATCAATCCAAGCTTGTCTAGGGTTTCTGGTCCTAGATGACTCCTAAATAGACTGTCCACAGGATGTTTAGTGTAGACCTTGACTATAAGCAAATCAGCCAGGGAAGGGTAAAGTCGTTGGGAGGTTTTCCGTCCGAAGACGTTCCTTAATTAAGTAACCAACAACCTTCGGGCTTTCGGCCCTTAACCCCTTTCCTAGACACCGATTTTACAGAAGTCAATTTCCAACACTTTTCCCCCTTAGGATAATCTCCTAAGTGAGTCCGGATGTCCCTAGGGCCAACGTCTATCAAATTTTATTTACAAACTTAGGATTGTGAGTACGTGGGGAAAATGATTTCCGGGCTAAGGAAAGGGTAATGACCTCCCCCACCTTATGTTATTTACAGGAATTGCCCTTAGAATTAATTGTGCAAGTGTACGATATAGAAACAAACAAGGTTCACTCCAAGTAAGAAAAATCAAACAAAGAGTGAGTCTTAGTCTATATGCAATGAATCACGTACCTTGTCCCACGCACTCTTCAACAGTAAATTTAAAGTAATTGAAAGACACGTGCCTATAATGCAAGATGTCTAACAATTTTTTAGCAATTATCAACCAATTTCTTACTGTTGAATTAATTAACAGGAATACAGTGAAGTATACAGGAAATGAAGTATATAGGCAGCAGTATCTTGCAGAGCAGAAGCCCCTGCAAAAATTTGGTAAGTAGTGAACTCTAAAGTGCCGCGTTCCCACGGCAATTCTTGTGGATCCGCGGCACAATAGAGGGATCCTGGGCTCTGCTTTCTTGAGCAGAGGCCCAGGTCCACTTATATGATTCTGCTGTGCAAATATTTCTGAATCTTCAACCTGTACCTGCAACAGAGAAGATATATCGTTTAGTTTCTCACTTTTAAAAATACCGTCGCTCTCCCCGGCAACGGCGCCAAAAATTGATAAGAATTGAAAGAGTTAGTGTGAAGTATAGCACAAGTATTATGTAAAAGAGAAAGGTTTAGAATCAACCTTGGTGCTTGTTTACTCCACAAATGTATGTAAGATGTTCAATGTACCCTTTCTTATCTCCGCTATAGCACAAGGCTATACCGAGTCGGATCTCAGGGAGAGCTAGTGTAGAAACGTTACGATACACGTGAGAAGATAAAACGAGAACTCTTCTTTGTTTACAAGAATAAAGAATCAAAAGAAAAACAAATAAAAGAAAGGATGGCTATGTTCATGGTGGAAATCGGGAGAAATCAAGATTGAGATGGATTTGAACTAACAACTAAAAAGAAAGTAAAATCAAGAAAACTTTGAATGAAAGAAATCCATGACTAGCTAACCTTAACTACCTTGCTAAACTAACTAAACTCCGTGATAGTGATGCGTGCCTCATGTTGATTCATCGGCATGTATTTGTCTTGCTTGTGGTCTAATTACTTTCCCACTTGGATGATGGGGATTCATTCTTGGACTTGTCTTGTAGCCTCCATAGATGGTCATCGGCCTACAAATGGACTTTCACTAATGGAATCAAAAGAGCTACACTCAAGTGATGCAAATGAAAAAACATACAACATTCACTAATGGAAGTAGTGAAGTTATACATCAAATAGCATATTGGTGCTTCCATCTCCATGTTCCATCAAGGCACTAGTTCGAAGACTAGGCTCCAAGTGAGGCACACATGAATCATATGGAGAATTACAACAAAATCTTGCCAAGAAATGAAAAGAAACCCATCGGAGAAGAGAAGACCATACAAATTGCAAGATGAAGTAAAGCAATCACACATGAGCTAGAAGTTAGCAAGGTAGTAGTTAGCTAGTACATGGAACAAGAAATTAGCTACAACAAGCCATTACAAAAGCAAAACAAAGCATGATTTAATTGCTAGAAATTAAAGCAAGTAACAAAGCAAAATAAAAGCAAGTGAAGAAGACAAACTAGAATCAAGCTCAAGTAGAGTAGATGAGAATGGATCAATCCTTGTATAGCTCCAAGTTGTCACTCCTTGTTGATACAAGCTCTCTCTCTCATACAACTCTCTCTTGCAATGAAATCTAGGGAGGAAGAAGATCATAGAGAGAACTAAAAACCCTAGAAAAAGCTATCAAAATTACAAAACTATGAACTAAACTCCCTCTCTTCTCTGATCAGTCCCAGCTCGCAGGTGATGATGCAGTATTTATAGCAGATTGGAGAAGCTTCTGGAGAGTAGGTTGTTGCCACAAAATCCGGGGACCAACAGCCCCAAGATTGCCGCGCCCCTTGCCGCGCCCCGCGGCAATCTCGTGGCCGTTGGATCGGATCTTTCTGGTGGAGATCAGTTGGGAAGTGGTTATCCACGTGGACCACTTGGATTCTGAGTTTGTTGCGCGGATCTCTCTAGATCTGGTTTGAGATTTGGCTTTATCCTTAATCTTGATTAATCACTTAATTAGTGTTAATTAAGTGATTATTTGAATATCTCTCCATTAATTGTGTACCTGCAAATATGTAGAGAAGAGGAGTAAAATTCACTTATTTATTCGTATTATGCATGGGAATTATGATGTAAAATATGCACTTTTGTGTACTAATCATTTACGAGTTCGGTAGGATCGTTGTCGACGAAAATCACCCAAGTGGTCTCCGACGGCGAAGGAAGCTACGATCCAAGCTCCAAGGTGGTTGCTTGAGGTGGAGATGAAGTCCTTGAGGTGGTTCTTGGAGCTAGGGTTGAGGTTGAGAAGGAGGAGAGATCTCTTGGTGAGGGCTAACACTTAGGTGAAATGAAGAAAAAGGAAAAGAAATGTAAAGAGATTGTTTATATAGGTGTTAGATTTTGTAAAGGAGTTGCAAATAGTGTAATTGAGAGGGGGTTTTGTGCAAATATGGGGAGGGTGAGGTGTCCCTCACTTGGCCACTTGGCCGGCCATGGGGGAGAGAGAGAATGAGTGGGATTTAAAAAGGATTAGGTGAAAGTGAGTGGGATTATGTGGAAAATTGGAATATTGGAAAATTGGAAAATGGAATTTTGGAAAATACCGGAATCGTCCGAAATTCAAGTATCTCGGAACGACCCGAAAATTTTACCCAAAATCAAGAATAATATTTTAAGGCTCGTGGTGAAATTCGTTTTTAGAAATAACTTATAGTTTTAAAACTAAAAATCCCGGAATCAGTTATCTACCGACTCCGTTGGAACTTTCATAAATTCATAAAATTCCCAGAAAAGTATTTAGATAGAAAATATGATTCTAAGAAATAAAATCTAAAGGACCTTCTAGAAATTCCTAGCAGTTTGTGAATTAAAAATCCGAGAATCGATCAGCGGCACTGGTCGACACCGGTTTTGAAAATATTTAATTAAATTCAGGAAAATTCCAGAAAATCGTAGAAAATATATAATATCGGAAAATGACTTTTAAAACTGAAATCGGTCAAATACAGGAAGTAAATCGAAAAATACGATCGAAAAATTGAACACGCAACTAAGTACGTATTCCGGGAACGGGGTATTACAGCTGGCTCCCTCATTACTGGTACCATCATGATAAGGGCATACATAAGTCCCTCCTGTTAGCCTTGCGGCTGGTTTCCGTTACCATGCAACGGAACAATCCTGGGCCGTGGTCCCGGGTATGTACGGGACCCACTGTAAACATAGTTCGTTGATACCCCCGCTAGTTTCCAATAACAACCTTATTTTACTCGGATATGGATCTATGTGCGTTGGGACGCTAGTTCACATAGCTAGATATCAGGGTAAGACGAGTAATAATAAAGTGTCGTAATAACCGGCTCTTTAAGTTGTAAGTGGAGGTATGTGGAATGGGACGCATACTAAAGCCTGCAACTTAAACGGCTATGAATCTGTGTTGTGCCTTACTATATTTGCTTGTCCGGGATTTTACTTCGGATTTCCGGTTTTATGAGTATTATCGTATTATCTGCTCATATTCTGCTTTATCCATTGTATTCACTTGCCTCTTGTTCATTATCTTATCATGCCTGAGAACAGTCGGGTTGAATGGGCTTGGGTTATGGTAAAATGAGATAAAGGTATATAGATGAGGGTTTCCTTGTTTGGATTATTCCTTCGATGTACTAGTCTCATGGAACCGTAATCTGAAGCCATACAATCAGATTGCTTGTCCTTGGCTTTACATGACATGTACTCACCCTTGCTCGCCACTTGGTTTTGCTTCACCACTCGCCTGGGGAGTATCATTTGACTCCCCTGGATCCTCATGTCCAGGTCTTGGAGCTTGGAGCGTGTAGATTCTCCCCCTTGCGGATCAGAGTAGCGCAGCGGTAGCGTGGATCCCCAGCCGATCATCCAGAGCTCCATCCTTCCAGGCCCCCTTGTGAGTCTCTCGAGTTTTCCTTTATAAACTCGTGAGTACCCTTTTCTGTTTATACTTGTACATTTCCAAGTCCGTTATACTGTTCATATATGTACATTTCCATGTATTCCCGCATTTGCGCATATCAGTGATGTAATATTCATGTAATATTGGATCACTTCTGGTGATAACTTTGTAATTGTACTCATGCGTTGGAATGTATAATGCACCATTGCTTCCGTACTCTGATTCTTTTCTGTACTGATGCTTAGCGTATATACGTGGGGGCACTTTCTGACCTGCGTATATACGTCGCAGTGACGTCCCCGTATCCGCCGGGATCGGGGCGTTACAATTTCTCCTCACATCAACCTTAAGTATTTTTAAAAAAATTCTCCTCATGCCACCTAGATAAACTTAACTCCCAAGTAAAGTCTATCCCTCATTGCCTCATGGTTAATTAAGCCACCTCATCTCTCCCCTTAATTATGCTTCATAATTATTATCATGGGATAAGTAACAGAGCTTAATATATAATGGGGTATAATTACTTGTGTACATATATCATATGCAATCATATATATGTGTATTTGTAAGTATACATACAATTCTACACACAGCTCATCCACTAAGTATATCCACTCCTTTGTACATAATTAATTCGAGATTATTAAATAGCGATCCCATTAATTATGCTAAAATTATAATCACGAGAATTATCACATTAATTATCATATCATGAATCAAAATAAAAAATAAGGGTATAATTCATGATAAATATAATCTGAGCGTTACATTCCACGGTACTTTCCTCCTCAGAATCCATCCTCGTGCTTTTTTCTATTAGAAGGAAAAAAGAGAAAATAATTGTTTCAGGTGTTAAAAAAAGAAAATGGTTCGAACAACATTCTCAGTGAGAGTTGATGAAGTTATTTTTGAGGCACTAATATAAAAACACTAAAACTTGATCAAAGAAAATCTCTTTAGATGAAATATGTATCTCTACTACATTAATCGCAGAGCAATAAGCATTATTTAGATATGTCATGTCATTTTTTTTCCCCCTAAATAGCTTTTCTATGGACTTTTAGTTACTTAACTTTATAAACTTGATGCAAAAAAGGGATGAAATTATTAATTGCTTATGAGAAAGGAGATTTCGCTACAATCCCCTATATCAGATCATAATTAAGAAAAACTCAGTTTCATAGTTTAATTCGCTACAATTACATTTTTCTTAAACCAACTACGCACGCCCACATGTCAAGCACAGCAGCGCTCCTTAGTGACGAAAGATATAAATGTCCTGTAGTAATCACTTGAAAAAAAACGGACCGCTTCAAAACTACAGACTGCTGTTATATAGAGGGTTATAATCATGATCGCAGTCCTCACAAAACATATCTCATTTCTAGTTTTTATTAGGATTGTGAATATGATCCCAGTCCTCACAAAAATACAATGTTTCTTAGTATTTATAGGACTGCGTGTCGCAGTCCTCACAAACATGTCATATTTCTAAGTCTTTATTAGGGCTGTGGTCATGATCGCTGTCCTCTTTGTTAGAACTGCGACGATGATCATGATCGCATTCCTCACAAAAATCTCTCATTTTTGAGTCTTTGTTAGGACTGTATTCATGATCATAGTCCTCACAAAAACACAATTTCTCAGCCTATATTGGGATAGTGACAATGATCGCAGTCCTCGCAAAATACCCTAATTTTCAATTAATAAAAGAACTACGATCATAGGCACAATCTTCTAATCACTATGACCATAGTCACAGTCCTCACAGAGGACTGCAATTATGAGTCTCAGTTCTCATATTAGCATTATCATCATCAGCACACCCTCGTCTATCAACATCGAATAATGCTCAATGTTTTTCAGATCTAAAAACCACATCGACCACAAACACAAATAAAAACTCATCGCGAGCATGAATAAACGAGATCTGTAAAAGGTCAATTCAAAAAAAAAAAATGGTTCTCGGGCTCCGACCCTGAGACCCTTGGGAGGGAGACTCCCCGGCCTCCTTTCAATCTCCACGGTGACCTGATCGTGTAAGTCGACCCGAGAATTACTCTGCATCGAGATCAGGGTCGAGGGAGAGCAATAACAAGGGCGATGGGGAAGGATAAAAAAGAAAATGAAAATATGCAAAAATAAAGAGGTGATTGGGAGTAATTAATTTATGCTATGTGGATGAGATTACAGAGAATAAAACAAAGAATGAGAGTTTCTTTTAATTATGAAAAAAGTAAGTGATTTTAACAAATTTTTCCAATGTGAAAATTTATAGAGAAATGAATGGTTAAAGAGAAAATAAAATGTGTGAAAAATGCCTCAAACATCTCTTAAAAAATCTCAAAAGTTTATACATTTTTTATTTAAAGACACGTGCATTTGCTCATGCCAAAAACGTGGTTAATCAAAAAATTACCATCTCATGACATGCGAAATGATTTTCCTACACATCAATTAATTTGTTTTAAGAATGAAGACCAGTGATATGCAAATAAATGTCATAAATAATTTAATCCTTAAATCCAGGACACTTATGTTTTTTTCTTTTACAACAAAAAATATAAATCAGAAGCAAAAGCTTCAAGCTTCCAACTGCAACGAACATGCCCGCCGCCCTCAACCAATGTGAAATCCCAACAACAACTAACCCTAATCCTAATTCTCCCCGGTCTCGAATCCCAATCCCCCGAGATCCCGATCCCGCCGCCGCCGCCGCCGCCGCCGCGGCCCTCTCCCTCTCCCTCCTCCTCCTCGCCGTCGCGATCCGCTCCTCCGCCGCCCCCTGCGGCAAGAACGCTACACTCGCCGGCCTCGAATCGGAGCTCCTCATGGTCCAGCACCAGCTCCGGGGCGTCGCCGCCGACAACTTCGGCAACCTCACTGCCGGCTTCACCGTCTCCGCCCTCGCCCTCAACCGCACCACCCCGTACCGCAACGAAACCCTAACCGTCCCCCTGATGCCCAACGTCCCGTTCAACCAGATCCGCGTCCTCGGCGTTTACGCCACCGCCTCCGACTTTGGCGGCGTCGTCCTCCGACCCCTGGACTCGAAAAGCTCCGATCTTGATCTCTCCCTGGCACCCGCGCCGAGTCCGGGCCCGAGCCCCCCGCCCAAGAAGGAGATCCATCGGGTCCTCCGGTGGATTCTGAGCGCGGATTCGTTCTCCATCGGGCTCGAGGGGGCAGTCGAATCGTAGAACTACATGGTTTTCGGGTGGGCCAATGCGAAATTGATGCCGGTTTCTATGGTTGGTGCTGATGTTACTGTTGCTGGGTTCACTGAAGAGGCGGCTCCTTTTGCCGAGGACTACTACATTACGGATTGCAACGAGTGTCTCTTGAAGAAGGATGGGAAAGTCGACGAGGTCTGTCCCAATACGATCTACGAGGGGTCGGATCCAATCGGATTGGTGAACAATACGAAATTAGTGTATGGTCACCGGAGAGACGGAGTTTCCTTTATCAGATTCGATCACCTGCTCAGCTCAAAGGATAGCAAATACGATGTTGCTGTGGATAAGATGGCGAACATGACCTTGATCTGGGCGGTGGGGCCAATTAAGCCGCGGGATGCACTCCGGCCTTACTACTTGCCTCAGAACCATGGCGGGCTGAAGTTTAGCTCTTTCGGGTGCTTCAAATTCCATGTATCAGAGGACTTCGATGATTGTCTCGGCCCGTTGGGTGCCAAAAACAAAGAGGATCAATATTTTATCACTAGCCACGGAAAGACACCTATGGTTGTGACTGCAGGGCTGGCGTTGCACTATCCGAACCCTCCAAACCCAAACGAAGGTTCTTTATATTAGTAAAAGGGAGGCACCTTTGGTTAGAGTTGAGAGGGGAGTTCCCGTCACTTTTTCGATCCAAGCTGGGCAATGTGGCTTTCTATATTACGCCTGATCCAATTGGAGGCAATGCGACTTCCCGAAATGCAACGGAGGTTGTTTATGCAGTTGGGTCACACACTCAGGGTGTTTTGGCGAGCCCGATGGAGTTGATTTGGTCACCAGACAGGAATACACCAGACCAGGTTTACTACCATTCGGTCTTCGAGCAGAAGATGAGTTGGAAAGTTCAGGTTGTTGACGGTGGTATTTCTGATATGTATAACAACAGTGTTTATATGAATGATCAGCAAGTTTCGCTTTTCTGGACTTTATCTCAGGATTCAAACTCAATTTCTATTGCGGCTCGAGGTGAGAAGAGGAGTGGGTATGTTGCAGTTGGGTTTGGCGGTGGAGTGATTAATAGTTTTGCTTATGTGGGTTGGGTTGATGGTACTGGGAAAGGGCGGGTGAGTACTTATTGGATCGATGGAAAGGATGCTATGAGCGTGCGCCCAACTAAAGAAAATTTAACTTATGTGAGATGTAAGTCTGAAAATGGGATAATTACATTCGAGTTCACTCGCCCTTTGAGCCCTTCTTGTAATGGAAGAGTGGAATGTAAGAATATCATTGATCAGCCACTCCTTTGAAGGTTGTTTGGGCAATGGGTGCAAAGTGGTCCGATGACAATTTGAGTGAAAGAAACATGCATTCAATCACTAGCAGTAAGCCTGTTCAAGTTCTTTGGCTCCGAGGATCTGCAGAAGCAGAGCAGGACCTGCAGCCAGTTCTTGCAGTTCATGGGTTTATGATGTTTGTGGCATGGGGAATTTTGCTTCCAGGTGGAATCATGGCAGCGAGGTATCTAAGCATGTGAAAGGTGATGGTTGGTACCAAATTCATGTTTACTTGCAGTATTCTGGAATCGCAATAGTCTCGCTTGGAGTTCCGTTTGCAGCTGCTCAGAGGGTTTTTTTGTTAGATCTGTTCATGTTTAATTTGGTATGGTTGCTATTATCGTGGCTTGTGCGCAACCAGTAAATGCATATCTAAGGCCTAAAAAGCCAGCTAGTGGAGAGATTGCTTCTTCGAAGAGGATCCTTTGGGAGTATTTTCATGTTATCATAGGTAGGTGTGCTATTATAGTAGGAATTATAGCACTTTTTACTGGAATGAAACATCTGGGACACAGATATGGTAGTTAGACTGTCAATGGGCTTACTTGGGCCTTAGTATTATGGGTCTTGATTGGTGCACTTTTGGCAATGTACTTGGGGTACTTTGAGTTGAAGCAAAAGAGGAGAGATCAGAACTCTTTCAGAGGGAATTGGGTGTTGGGGAATGCTGAGGGGGATGACTCAGCTGATCTGTTGCATCCAAACAGAACGGTTACTGAAGCGGAGTTGCAGCCAAGTGGAAGGATGGAAGTACAACTTGAACCTTTGAACCGATAGGGGAAGTGTTGATTAATGTTATCCATATTGACACCATCTGATGATGTGCTTCAATGGTGGGCTATTTTGATTTATAAAGGGGAATTTGAAGCTGTGGTTGCATGGTTGGATGAGCACACATTTCTTGTATGAGGACATATTTTTTTCTCTTACACATGGTGCAGTATAGGAAATGATTGGCAGACTATCAGGACATTATTGTTAGAATATGCACCTGACACATTGTTACATACATAATACAATATGCACGTGACACATTGTTTGTACACATATACAATTTTGGAATACTGAGGCTATCGACATGCATTTGTTATGAGTTCACTACTTGGCTCAGCTCTTATCAGTTAGCACACAGGAGCGAATTTCTATTTTTGGGTGATGTTGGTGTTCATGCATATTATCATAATTTTCTCAACCGGTCAATAAAGGTAAACAAATGTTTATATCTTTTGTAGCGTTTTAGGTGTCTCTTGTGTTAATTTTGGAATGCATTTATTTTTTAAACATAGAATCTGATATTTTTTTCCTTAAATGCTTCAATGCTTAGATTGTTTAGATTATGCTGCTTTTTGCCTCTTAAGCATCTCATTCTTCTTTGAAGGGTCTCATTCGTGAAGTCAAATAGTGTTACCTGTGTGTTTTCCTTAGTACAAGTTCTTTCAGAATCTAGTAAGCTATTAAATTCACATGTATAAAACTTCGTCCCTGTTTCTCTACAGAATGCTTGGCGTGTGCGATTTACTTAAATGCCTATGTGCAAGTTGTACTTGCAAATGTCTGAACTTTGTGATTAGTCTGTATGGTTGCCACTGGATTTTACAAGATCGTCTATCCTACTGAAGTTTAAATTGTCGGTGTATGACAATCGTTAGATATCGTGCTGATGCGAAGATGAATTCAAAGTGTTCAGAGATTTTTTTGGAAAGTATGGTTCCACGATGTTATCCAGTTGACAGCTCGTCAAAAATCCTGTCAATTTTTCATTGAGCCTTGCAATTTATAGCCAACATAGTTTCATTATGGTAAAAGACTTGGATGAGGAAAAAGAAGATGCTAAGTATGGTTCCACATAGAATTTTGTTCATGAAAATTAGTTGAGTGGAACAATTTCGCTGTGAAAAGAAATATTTCTGATCTGCTTATAAAGCTAAATTTTCTTTACCCCTTCTTGACAAGGGATGGTGAACGAGTGTGCCACGTCTAGTTGTTTGTCTAACAATGGCCATTTCAACACATCTAACTATGCTACAATCTCCAATACATGTTGCATATCTGTCATATGGCAGCATTAAGACTCATGCAGTGGGTAGGCTAGCAATCTGTAAGCACATGTGCTCCTGGTGTTCAATGTCTATTTTGATCTCTATGGTAGATCAACTAGGAGGCCTAAGACTTTGGTTGTGTCAGCAATGGAATCTACTTAACTTCAGTGATCCTTTCCATTTTGGAAATCGCGCATCTCCTTTACCTACAATTATTTTATCTTCAAGGAATGAATGAACAACCCTAAGAAGCATGGACACAGGCATAAGACACGGATACCCTGAAATGCGACAACACACGACACAACAATTTCTTAAAAAGTAAGACACAAGCCACAACATGACACTATAATTTATAAACAACAAAAAGAGAATGCATTGCGTATATATATACATGGTCAAGACACATTTCTAATAACATTAATAACATTCAATGATTATAACTTATTTTATGACTTTGCAAAAGGAAAAATTCTTGTCTCTTTAATTTTTGTGAAGCAACTCAATGTATCTCACTTGTTATATTGAAACAGGCCTAAATAAAAAATAGTTTTATACAAGTCAATATTTTGACATTATTTTTTCACTAAAATATAGTCTTTTATATATAAATAAAAGTAAATAAACATCTTAAACATGTAAGTGAACGAAGAAGTGTATAAGAAATGTAGGACATATGTTCAAGAGGTGTTGACAAGTGTCTCGAATTAAGATATATAGGGTCTGTTTGGTTGTCTTAATTGGTCGTAATTAGTAAGTCGTAATTGATAAAATCTTTTACAGTTGTAAATGAGTTACATGCATGCAGGTTTTACGGTGTTTGGTTGGTAATATAAAGTTGTAAGTGGGAAATTGTATTGTATTTTACGGTGTTTGGTTGTCGTAATGTGTAAGTCGTAAGTGAAAAAGTTGGCCATAAAATTAACTATTTGGTGATTTAAAAAGTTTTAATATTGCAAATAATATTAAAAATGCTAATATTAAAAAAATTTAATATTAACATAAAAAAATAATACAAATTTGCATGACCACAAAATTAACTGTAACTGGATTTTAAGTGAGTGGCAATTGGGTTGCAAGTGAGTGATAGTTGAGTTGCGTAAGTTTTTTACGAATTATGGTCCAAACAAACGCCATAGCTGTAATTGGGTTGTAAGTCATTTTCGAATTACGGACTTTTACGCCTTTTACGGCGAAACAAACAGCCCCATAGTATATAATTGACACGTTTGAGAAGTGCTCTGTTTGTGTCAGGAAGTGTTGGTACCCAACACGTGTGTCCAAGTGTTCAAGACAGGTATAACTTCACGATAGAAGTGTCTGTTCTACATAGCAATGACCTATTTGATTTTGTGATATCAATTATTCAGTCTGGTTAGCTCTACTGATTAGAATTGCGTATGTCCATTGTTGTTATTTTATCATTGAAGGAATCAGGAACGAACAAATATATAACTTATTTGTCTCTATGATTCAATCAAATCCTTTATATTCATGGCATACAAGAAGGCTTTCTAGAGTCCTTGGCCAGTTTATAGAAATTCACAAGTGTTCTTTTTTTTCTTTTTACTTACTTAGCGATGTGGAATCACTTTTTCTTGGGAGGCCTTCCACTCTACAAAAACACTTGTCAGTTCTGATGAAAATTGTGTACCTGCCCTCATTGCCCTGTTGTATCGGTTGAATTGCTATAGCCTTGAAATTGTACTGGAAGATAGGATCTTAATCTGGCAGATGTCTATAGCAACTCGTATGTTTGATGCTAGTTTATACCACATTAAAGGCTTGAAGCACATATCAATGGTAATAGCTCGAATGTAGATGTCATTGCTATTCTGAGAGGAAAAGAAATGGAAGAAGTAATAGTTACAGAGCTAATAAGTAAAATATCTCATAGAAAAAATTAAAGATGATTCTGAATTCAGATTTTCATGATGTTTGGTAAAGGTTCTAAGGGAGCATGAGAGTGCCCAGACTTCAGAGTTTATCTTTCTATTGAGTTTGCCTTTCTGTTGATGTACCAGTTTAGGATAGATCTCACTTCTCTATTGCTGACTGGTTTATCTTCTAAAGGATAAAAGAAGGCCTAGGATGTTAAATACATTGTTTTGGATTTAGATAAATAGATCACTTGAGAAAGTACTATTCTAATGTACGGATGTGCACCTAGTTGGAAGTATGTGGATTTTGATGTCTTGCAACATTTGAGAGGTCATGTTATCTCATATTTAAGAAGCTATTGAAACTTACAAAACTTATGAGGATGAGTGACTTGAGGAGTTTATTTCATGTTTTTCCCTTTTGGATGGAAAATTTACTTGAACACAACAATAGTGGAATTGCCAATTTAAAGTGCCAATTTAGGAAGTACAATATTAGTTTTGACTTTTTAATGCAAAAAGAATATTGGCTAGGATCTATGGATAAAAAGGTTCCCTAATGGACAACATGGTCTTGAGGACTTCCCAGCTGTGCATGAACTGAAATCATTGTTTGAAATACTGTCACAAAAATCATGGTTCGAGATTGTTTGATACTGATATTGATGCGGACATCAAGCCACAGGCGTAGCACGTGTATCACCGATGGAGAAGACGTATTGTTCAAGTATTCTAGTAGGTGTAAAATTCTATGTACTTTTAGTTTTTTTTATTTTGTTTTTTTTAGCTTCTAAAATTTGAGATGTAATTATATTTTGATTAGGAGTTTAGTTTTAGTTGTATTCAAATTTTGTAAAGGCTATAAAAGGAAAGGCTATAAAAGACCTCTTGTATCAAACAATATTATATAATGAAAAAGTTTATGAAATTTTTCACAAAATTTGAGTGATGAGTTCCCTTTTAAATATATCTCTTTGTGTGCGAAGCCCTTAGAGAAACTCTAGATTAGTGGTAAAAAACTCTAGCTAGCCTATCTCTTTCTTCCTCAAAACCCTAAGCACAATTCTAGTTTTCTTCTAAAAACCCTAATCTCTCTTCTCTCTCTCAAATTCAGGGAAAAAGGAAAAAAAACTGCTTAGTTTATTTCACTTCCCTCTCTTTTTCTTTTTCTTTCTCTCTCTCATCATCAACTCAACCTAACTCCCCTTTTCTGACAACGACATCAGCAAACCCACCCCTCACCCTCGTCTCTTGAACAACCATCCACGCTGACGTCGACGTGACCCCGCCAGCCAACCTCGACCGCCTGCAACACCATCAACCTCGCCTCCTCCACCATCTCGGTCGACCTCATCTTCCCCGCCAACGGTGCCACCGCCAGCTCCTCGATGACCCGCCACCACTCGCGCCTGCGAGTCCCCCTCTCGCAGCGGCTTCGTGCTCGAGCTCAGTTTTACCCGCGCCCGTGGTTGATCCAGGCACCCACCGACAGCCCTTATGCCACCTTGCCATGCTCTCCCCACCATCTTCCTTCGGCCTTGTCGCCCCGCTGCCTCACCGACGATCGCCGCTGCCGGATCACCGCCGTCCTGCCTCTGCCTCCTTATCGACCACCGAAAATGAACCCATCACTATTGCTGATGTTGAAGAAACAGAACTCTAAATGGGTTCACCAATTGCATCCAACCCGAATCCAGCTAAAAGAAGCTCTTGGGTTCAAGTTATAAAACCCACAACCATGATCCGAACCCGACTGCTAAAGTATCAGATCCAACAACAATAGATCAGATCCGTTTGCACACAGAGTTAATTTTTGGGCCGTAACTCTCATATTTTGCATCCGTTTCAGATGATTTTCGAGTAATTGCGATCGTGACGACGAGAGCTTTGCATCGACATCCACTACAGATCACTGAAATCCCTGTGATCCTCAGTAAGTATGTTTCTAATCCAAATTGATTATTTCGAGTCTGATAATTAATTTATCGATTTACCTGCTGTCCACAAACGTGAGATTGTGCATATCTGCTTGCCTATAATTTAGTAGATTTGATATTAATCGTATAATCTTGTCGTATAATATATTATCTTTAATTTATTATTGATTGAATTGGATTAAACTGCACGTGATCAACTATTTGCTAGTATTATTAGTTTTTATCCTTCTTACTAATGAACGTTTCATGTTGATAAAGCGTGATTGAGTATTTTATTACTGATTTTCACACACATGTGATATGTTTCACATCAGATATGTATCACCCTTATCATATCAATTTTGAAGAACGTCAATCTCGTCTAGCTCAAACCGGCAGATAGTGTCAATATTTGCAGATAACGACTAGCACATGAGGAGATTTGGGGGTTGAAGTACGAAAGTTTAAAGTTTAACTTATTCCATATAATGGTCAAAATAATCATATTAACACAAAATCTTCAAAGCTGATAATCCCATCTGCCAAAAGATGAAAATCATTTTTTTCAATTCATGTTAGAAAAATCAATTAGAAAAGAATTAATTATAGTGTTGAGAGGTTGGTTGGTTTATTCTCTTTATTATACTTGTTCATATCTAACACATTGAACCATAGCATATTGGGTTAAGCTCTTTATTTATGTAAACCTTTTCTTTATATTGCTTTGATGTCATTCTTTTTCAATCCATGTTAGAAAAATCAATTAAAAAGAAATTAGTAATAGTGTTGAGTGGTTGGTTGGATTGATCTCTTTATTATATTTGTACGTATCCAATATATTGAACCATAGCATATTAGGTTAAGCTCTTTATCTAAGTAAACTTTTTCTTTATATTGTTTTGACTTGTAACTTGGATTTTAATTGAGTTATTAAACTGGATCAAATCTATTACATTCATTAACTCAATTTCTTTACTTTTAAGAAATTCTTTGATATTTTTACAACTAGTTAATGGGGGTTCAAACGGATTAGATAGAGATCAGATATAGCATGTACCATATCCGTATCTACTTCCAACTTTTGGGTACAGATATGAATATTGTCGGATATGGAAAATTAATATTCAGATTCGCTAAAATCTGATATTAGATACGGAATCAGATACATATATAAATTGGATATATGATAAATAGATACTGTTACACATAGGCAAAATGGATATGTTTATCTTAACTAAAGAAAAAATGCAATGCAATAAAAAGTATTATGATAAAATGAGAACATATAAACAAGTAACAATAACAACAACTAAGCCATTTGTCCCAAGTATTTGGGTAGGCTACATGAACCAAAAGAGATTTACGTCGGATCGGGCATATGGATCAGCTTTCTCCACTCATTCCTATGGAGCAATATGCCTTCACTAAGACCTTTAGTCTCTATATCTTGTCGTATTACGTCCATCCATGTTTTCTTCGGTCTCCCCTGTGCTCTTTTAACTTGCCCCAAATTGATACGTCTTATTCGCCGGACTGACGCATCTGTAAGTCTACGTCGCACATGATCAAACCATCGTAGGCAGTTTTCTCTTATCTTCTCTTCTATAGAGGTACACCTATCTTAGTACAATTCCTCATTTCTCACCTTATCTCTCCGCGTGCTACCACACATTCAACGAAGCATGCACATCTCTGCTACACTCATCTTCTGGGCATAATCTCTTTATAGCCCAATATTCTGTGCCATATAACAAAGCTGGCCTAATAACAGTCCAATAAAACTTTCCCTTCAGCCATAACGGAATGTTACGATCACATAAAACTCATGTTGCGCTCCTCCATTTCAACCGGCCGGCTTGGATCCTATGGTTGACATCACTATCGATCTCTCCATCCTTTTGAATAATAAAACCCAAATACTTAAAATGACTGCGTACTTAATTAAATCAAATAACTAATTCAAAATCACGTTGAAAGGGAAAAGAATATTATTGGTTCACATATTCTTCAATCATTATCTTTCAACAAAACAATCCATCATAGATCTCAAACAATTTTTTAACTTCAAAGTAAAAAAAAAAGGAAATCACAATCCCTATGCAGATATCTGTATCAAAAAAGAAGCCATCCATATGTGGATATTCGTATTATTCATATCTGATCTGCATACATATGCCCGTATCCAAAAAAATATTCATCTATATGCGGATATGTGCATGTGTATCCGGGTTTTATAAACATATTTGTATCTGCCCGGATAGAAAATTTTATATCCGCATCCGCATCAAAAGCGGATACGGATGTAGATGCCTGCAGGTGCGCATCTGTTTGTGCCCCTAGTTAATCATGTCCAGTAATTAATAAGAAGCCTCTCTATAGTTGATTTTCAAAATTTTAACTTCTCTAATTATTTGTGTAACTTAGATTAATAATTCGATACCAGGTGTATTCAGATATTATTGCTGAATTAACTATCGGATCATACAAGTTTTGACTGATATTATATCTAATCGTCAAGAGTTATTAGAAAGATTCCATGCATTTGTCTTTACTATTTTTTATATTTAAATAAATTATATATTTTAAGCCTCTGATACCAACATTTTTATAGTTTTGATCTGAATTTGCTAAAACTCTCAATATGAATACCAAAAAGGCAAATTAAAACAGCGACCAGTATTGTGATTTCAAATCTTGCTTTTAATTAATATGACTAACCTAAGATCTTAAATATGAAGGTTCTTAATTTGTCAAAATAGGTAGCTTATGATGGGTAATGTCGAGCATCCAGGACTCTTCGTAATGGGCATGGCTGTGCTTTAGAAGATTAAAACCTGCCAGTTATGTCCTACTATACAATGTGTTGGATATGCCCACATTTTCATATGTGGAGAAAATGTTATGAACCTTAATTTCTACTCTGTAAGTGTTTCCTTTTCTTTTTCTGGTTATAACTTTTCCTTCCCGCACCCCCCTCCTTTCTTGGAGTTGGAGGGGTTGAGGTAGAGTTAGCCTTAAGAGGGATTTCTAGCTCAATATCCTGAGTAGCAAACAAGCTTTAATGTTAGATTAAGAAACTTGAAGACTTGATTGAAAATTTTACATAGATGAATTGAGAGTGGTAGATAACAAAAAAAAGTATAGTTTTAGGGGGGCAAGGGTTTGGAAGCATTAGAAAGTTTCAATTGCCTTTTCCTGGGAATATTTATGTTTCTTATACTTGCTTAGATAATCAATATTGATCTCTCGACTTACCCATTACCCTCTGTACTAACTTTCAATATTATATTTTTCTTATTTGTGACTACTACAAATTTGTTTGGAATCTTTGGATTTATCCTATTCCTATGCTGTATAAGCACAAGGACTTTCCCTATATTGAACACTTTAAAACTCATGTGAAAACCTTCTATCGAACATCACCAAAACTTCCTGATCTGATGATAGTGGCAAATTGAACTAGCAAACCCTTTTGCAACAACCTCCTTGAGTCTTTTCTAATTTCTAAGAACTGCATTTACACTCTCATGGCGTATTTCATCAATTAAGATCTCATTACTGGATTATGAATATAGAGTTGGAGGCTTAGATTAGGATTTGAATTGAGTGAGAGGAGTGGCTGAACATTTTTTTTTTTTTTTTTGAAATTGGGGAAATCAAGTAAGTCAGAGGCAACTTCGAATATGTCTGGCTCATATTCATATTTATAGGCTGAAAAGCATAAGCATTGAAATTGAGGAAAGAAAAGTTAGATTGTTACATACATTTTCCCATAAGCCTTATGAATGTCAGTGGAGTGTATTAATTTATCATGTGAGTTTCTTCTTTCTTGTTCTGTGGGGAAATGCTTGACAATTTGATACCAAGATCTGCATCGGTCAATGCTGAACAAGTGGGAAAACTACTTTGTTTTATCAATGTCCTATGTAGCATGAAAAACTTATTTTGTGAAGCATATTGTCTGAGACATCGATGCACATGTTGGACATCAACATTCCTTGAACAGTTCCCGGATCCATGTTGGAAACTTCTGAAATGTGTCTTAAATTATATGCTATATTTTTTAATTTAGAACACTTGCGGGACACTTCTTGGACACACATCCGACATTTCTTGCACACTTCTTTCTTTACGTTACACAGTTGAGATGTTTATTTACTTTCATTTAAATAATGAAAGTCTATACTTTTGTGGGAAATGGCCATCAAAACCTTTTGACATGTATAAAACTATGATATGTTTCGATATAAGAAGTGGGATTTATTTAGTTACTCTATAGAAAGTTGAAAAGCAATGGACTATTCCTTTTGCAAGGTTATAAAAAAATGTATCATGGATTGTAATTGTTTTATGCTATTAGAAATATATGTAACTTTTGGATGCATGCGTATTTCCATTTATGCACTCTCTCTTTTATTATTTTATATATTCTAGTGCAATGTCGTTATGTTTCTTTATCCTACTTTTTAAGGAGTTGTCGTGTCACGTGGCTGTGTCAAATCCCATATACATGTCCATGCTTCTTAGTCGAAGTTAGAAAGAAGTGTAGTTATGTCTAATTAACTGGGAATTCATACTTTTTGGCTTTGAGTGATTGAAAGAAGTGTGATCTCTCCAATAACCAGTTAATCTTACACACATTGTCGTGCAACTTAAGCTATTTGTCTTGTGAGTTGCATCTCGCTATCTATCATTCGTTAAGGATTTGTTTTCAATAGTTTTTTCTAAAGTATAATGATGGAGAACCTCTTAGGATCAGAGTTCCTTGTTTGGCATGAAGGTTGAGCAAGTTTATAATAGGCAACTGTTTTTAAAGCATGCTTCCCTGGTCATTGTTCCTTATTTTTTTTGCTTGTCACCTTAAGACTAGTGCACAACTGAAGACTTGAGAGGCCCTTGCAAAGAGCAGTGCTAAACATTTTGTCCCCCCTGAAGGATTAGTAGAGGAAGCAGAAGAAAATCTCGATTCCGAGAAATGATGGAAGATATTGCTAAAAATGGACTGAATCTGTAGGAGCAAGTGGTTTGCTACAGAAAGTACCTTTCAGCCAACAAAGAGTTTAGCCCAGTTTGCTGTTAAATTGTTTAATTTACAAACTCCATTTTGATATTGGCATATTGCAGTAGGACTGAGTTCAATATCCCTTCAGATATCTCTTGAGTTAGAATTTTAACTGTTCTGACATTAATTTATCTGTGATTGCAGAGGTATGCAGGAACTGTGGTGCCCAGATACTTCTATGCAGCCGAGATGTTTTTAGCAAAATCTTATTACCTATTGCAATTTCTTTACTCCCTACCCATAAAGTACAGAATTCAATGAAGAATTTTGTTTCCAGTAGTTGTTCCATTGCCACGATTATGAGTTTTGAAGTGAGAATTTGGTTCTGACTTGCGATGGATAGTGAAACGAGCAATTATCTGTCCTGATAAAAAAACTTACATGAGTTTTTTTTGATTCAGCTTTCCTTCCCAAAAATGACGCGATCTTATTGTTCAGAGGTTGGAGCTACCAAAATGTTGGGTGCGGCCTGAATTCTGAGTCTTCGATCAGGACGGCAACCAGATCAGAGTAATTCTGTCCGATCTCCATATTAAAATCGATTGCTTTCATGATTTCAGTTTCCTGCAACTAGCAGAGATTTCCTTAGATAGGATCATGATGGTGCGGTAGGCGCTTTTTGCATAATGGCTAGTGAGACTCGCCTCAATGGTAAATTTGATAAATTGGTGATAGTGAAAGTTGTGGAGAGTCGCAGGTACACATATCTAATTTTAACAATCCACGTGATAACAATTCCGAGTCTCACTACTGTTAATCTCACATTAATGTGGCCCACTACCCTTGGTTAATTAATTGGATTCCTAATTAAAGTTAACTGATATTATGTGTGCCCAAATTAAAGTTACAATTGTATAAAGTTATTAAATAATCTTTGTGGTATTAAGGGACCATGATGGGTGGTTTTATCACAAGAGATTAATTTGCAATTGTTGACCCTCATCTCTCCTCCTGAAAAAAAAAAGAAAACAGCCTACTCTTTTTCATTTTGAGAAGAACCATCATTATTGTTAGGGTTTGTGCAAGGAAAAGGAGACAGAGAGAAGAAGGGTTTGCATTAAGGTTTTGCAAGGATTAAAGAGAAGGATCAAGATCTTCATCCATTTACCTTCCTCAATCATTCAATGGCTTCAGGTATGGATTTATGTGTATTATTGAATTATGTGTATTCAATCCTTGAGATGCTTTGATTATAGATCCATGGTAATTTAATCCGCATGATAGTTTTAATCTCTTACATTTTGGTATCAGAGCCGTGTTTTAGAATCAATACATCTCAGATTATGAATTATGGGTAATTAGGGTTTTTTTTATTATCAGTACAAAATCAATTTTTGATATTTTAATTGTAGAATTTTAAGAGGATTAAATTGTATCCTAATATTCTGTTCATATTCCTCTAATTATGCAATTAATTGGGATCAAAATTCAGGAATTAGAAACCCTAATTTTCCCTAATTTTGACTTCAGTCGATTAAGCAGGAACTGTTTTTGATAACTGCTTCGTCGACTATTAGTCGACTAGCCCGAAACACTAGTCGACTAAGTTCTTTTTCCAGAAAGTTGAAAACTTTCTGTTTCGGTACAGGAGTCGACTTGATATTTTGAGTAGTCGACTAATTAGGGTATAGTCGACTAATCCTCTTGCCCAAGTCGACTAACAGAGTGACCCGAAAGTTGAGAGCTCTCTGTTGACTTCAGGAGTCGACTTAATTTTTGAGTAGTCGACTAATAATAAGTATAGTCGACTTATTACTTTGACCTAGTCGACTAGACTTGATAATAGTTAGTCGACTTGACTTGACCCTAAGTCGACTTGACTTGACCCTAGTCGACTGGAACTTTCACTATAGTTGACTTATCCTGTTCCAAGTCGACTAGTAGTTCCTGTTGGCCCAAAGGCCTTCCACTCTAGTTTTGATGATGATTAACTCATATAGTTATGTGTACTAATAATCTTGTGATTTTAGTTTCAGATCTTTAATCAAGTTATTAGTAGGTGATTAGCTTCAACAAAATGATTTGGAAGCTACCCACATGTTGATTCAAGAGCCCAAGCGTCAAAGATCATATATAGCACTTGCTCGGTGGATCAAAGAGTTTTGGATCGAGTCGGCTTGGAGATTGCACTCTACAAGAAGACATCGGTACCCTAGTTTAGTTTGTGTTTAGATCCTAATTGTAAAGATTAGAATAGTATGATAATGCTCAAGTTCACGACACACACGTTTCATGTTTTGAATATTGGTTTTCGGTTTTTCGGTTTTAGGTTTAACCGATCTTGGTTTTCATGAATAGATAGATCAAAACAAGTTTACATGGTTTAATGTATATATGATTTGTTCTATATACATGCATGCTTTAATTTCCTAGACAAACTTAGTTTTGACTCCTTTATTCATGTGTTATATGTTTTGGTATTTTTGACAAAACATATTTTGGAATTAATGACAAAAACTATGATATATATTTGTTTCATGTATATTGGATTTCTATTCATATGCATCATGCTTCAAAGTGTTTAATTATCATGTTTTTGTATCTGGAAGTGTTTTGGACAAAACGTATTTTCTATTCAAAATTCAAGTTTTAGAAAATACAGTTTTTGGTTTTTTGGTAAAATTGATTAGACATAAAAATAGTTTTAATTGCTTGATATTTGAGTCAAAACTTTTATCACATGTTTATATATCAATGCAATTTGACAAAACTATTTTTGGGGGTTTTTTTAGTAATTTATAAGAATTTATTGGATATTTATTTCCCCAGATTTCTGACCTGTTTTGGTGTCTGCCAGGCTGACCGGTCGACCGGTACGGTCGACCGCACCTGTAGACGGTCGACCGTACGGGTCGACCGACGTGTACAGAAACGTGCACGCTGGCTACACCTATAGCCGGTCGACCGGGCCGGTCGACCGACTGAGAGCAGGATTGCTCTCTGTTTGTTTGGGTCGACCGGGCGGTCGACCGCTAGCGCCAACGGGTCAAAAATTGACCGTTGGGCGGTCGACCGGGCGGTCGACCGTCAGGGTAATTCTGGCAAAAATTACAGCCAACGGTTATTTTCTGGATTAGCCTATAAATACCCCATTTGCTAGAGTTTTTCTCCAAAATTTTTTGTGCAAATTTTTTCATACTCTCTGGTGTTTTTGCTGCAATTAAAAGAAGTTTTTGAACTTGAATTGAACAATCTTTTTGGTGTTTTTGCTAGGGTTTGGAAAATCAAAGAAGAGGTTTTTTGGGAAAAGCTTTTAATTGAACTTCACCATCTTGATTTCTATTGTTTTCCAAGGATTTTTTCTTTGTGATTCTGATTTTCATTCCATTGGTTTTCTCCACACTTGAGCTAAAATCTACTATCTATTCCATAGGTTATTTGTTTGGGAAAAGAGATTGTTTTGTGGTTGTTGTTTAAAACCACTAAGTTGTAAACCCAATTCTTGCTTTGTGCCATTTCCCTCATTGTGTTGAGGAGGTTGTGCAACTTGGGTTGTGAGGTGTTTTGTGTAAGCTTGGTGCTAATCCCTCAAGTTGTGAGGTGATTGTTTGTTGGATTGGAGAAGTGCCTCAAGGAGGAGGTTGTGTTTGTAAGGAAGGGAGTTGGGAACTCCTTGTAATTGTGATTGCCCCAAATCCTCGGTGGAGGTTCCCTTTGTGGGAGTCCTTTGTGGACAAGCTAGTGGATTGGAAATCCTTCGTGTGTCGAAGGCGGGGATGTAGAGCTGAGTGCTCGAACCTCGAAACACATCTTGTTATTTGCGCTTGATCCATTGACTCTCTCTCTCTATCTCTCTCTTTACTTTGTGCCTTGCAATTATTTATATTGTGCATTCATATTTGCTTGGCTTGGTTGTGTGTGCTTCATTTGTTGATCACACTTGAGTGTAATTTGCATTAAGTTTTTTTTTTTAAATTCCGCATTTAGATCATAGATAGCTTTGTCACCTATTCACCCCCCCTCTAGGTGACTTTTCAATTGGTATCAGAGCTAGCGCTCCTGATATTAGGTTTAACCACCTAGGAGTGAGCTCTTGGTTTGCTAATCTTCATTTGCATTGCTTATTTGCACTCATTTAGTTTGCACTTATGGCTAGCCCTCCTATGTTCGACCATTTTAGACTTGATGCTTGGAAGGCTAATATGACTAAACATTTAAAAGACTTAGGACATCTAGTTTATCAAGCCATCACCATAGAATCCCTCCCAAATAGTAGCAAGCATAAGAAAGCCAATGCATTAGCACTTAGAGCACTTAGAGCATCTCTTAATGAATTTCTTTTACCCGTTTTTGATCATTATGATTCGGCTTTTGCAGTTTGGAGCATCTTGACGTCTCCCGAGCTTCCAAGGATTATCAACAAGACGAGGAGATCTAAAAGAGAAAAGTCCGAAGAGCAATGCCTCATCGTCCAAGGGAAGAACTCCCTTGAGGTACATTCGGATTCCCCTCTAGATGATAGCTCTATTTCCTATTGTCATGGATGTTTTGAAGTTCAAACTTTAAATATGGAACTTACTCAAAAGCTTGAAAATTTGTTGGAAAACATAATTTGTTGAAAGATGATAATCTTGTTTTGAAAAATGAATTAAAGGATTTATGCTCAACCTTTGAAACTGTTTTGCAAGAGAAGGGAGAGATTGCTAGTGAACGTGACTCACTAAGATCTCAACTAGACCTTGCCCTAAATGAAATTGAAGTTTTAAAAGGCAAAAATGATTGTGATGATATTTTGGAGAACAATAAGGTTTTATCTTCAAATTAGATCTTGTTTTTAAAGAAAATGTTACTTTGAAAAATGAAATTGATTTCATAACAAAAGAATTGGATTTGGTTTTGATTAAAAATAAATCTTTGCAAAAAGAGATTGATATTCATGTTTGTCATGCTAGTGTAGCTTCTTGTTCTAGCACACCCATCGCATGTTCCACTTTATCTTCTAGCATTGAAAAGGATATACTTGTTTTGAAGAAAAGTGTTGATAGTTTGGGCTCCACCTTGAGCCATTGTGCCATGAACCACACACGTTTGGAGACCTTGGTTCGCAAGAAACAAGCTCCAACCTTGCATGCACACTCATCACGACATACACATGCTTTTCATGATCACCATCATCATATGTATGCTCACGTGTACACATGTACACATTGTGGTCGAAAAGGCCACCTTGGTAGATTTTGCTATGATAGATTACATATTGAAAATTTAGCAACTAATTTTGTTTGGGTTAGGAGAGATACTAACCCCCGTGGACCCACAAGAAAATGGGTACCAAGATCCACCTCTTTGATGTTTGATGTAGGTGGAGGCTCTCGCATAACGTGAGAGTGTTGGTGCCTTGAGGTGGATGCATTCTAAGCTAAAAGGAGAACCATTTGGATGCTTCACTTTCAAGGAGATTTGGTGGGAGGACTACCGTGTTTTGGAGACATGGAGAGTTGCCTCTTCGGTGTTGGTAACAATCCTTTACTCCATTTAATGTTTACATGCTTTGTATATTTATCATTTTATAGCATGTGGTGTGTTGTTCATTATACTTGTGCCATGTTCATTAGATTAAAGTTGTACATGTTTAGTTACTTGAGTACCCATGCTTCATATGAATCTATATTTAGTGTCTCACCTTGTTTAAACTAACATGTATGCTTTAGATCTAATGTACATGCATATGCATAATGATCATTTGATGTTCATGACTTTTGTTTTAATGATTCATGTTTTGATAATTGAACTTATGTTATAATAGCTAAACAATTGTGATGTGTTTTATGATCTTTATTTTTGCCACATGCTTTGATGTTTTGATATTATGTATATCATGATTCTTATAGCATGTAGATTTACTTAATGATCATTTTTGTAATATCCTTGATTTATGACTCGTTTTATGCCTTATGATTTGAATATATGCTTAGATGTTAGTTTTCATTAAAACTAGGATTTATACTTGTACATAGAATGGGCCACAAATAAACCTTTATATATGTTTGTGCTTGGATGCCTATTTGTACCCATTAGATGTTCTAATATAGTCTAGTTTTGATGATTCATGCATTCAAATATGTATTCCTATTTTTGATGCGTTTTCTATGATAGGGTGTTTTCACTTCATGTATATGTCTATTTTGTCAAACCTTAAGATATACATGTATGCCCCTTGAGTCATTTGCTTTTCATGCAAATCTATATTTTGGACTCAATTGTGTTTAGGGATATGTATGTATACTTTTGTTTTGTCAAGACATACATATGCCTTGAAGTTTAAAATTGTTTTGATGATTTCAAGTTTTTAGGAAATTTCTTTTAGAAATGAAAATTTAGTTTTTCATGTGTTCATGTTTTAAAGGAATTTCATCATGAGCTTGACTGTAAATTTTCATGATTATGTGTTCTCACATTATACTTGTACACTCACTTTATTTGTTTACTCATGATTTGTTTTCATGAGACCTTGACTTGGGCTTTATGGATTTGAGTGTTTAGTGATCATGTGATTTTCATGTTTCATGAAAAATATTTTCCTGTTATTCCTTACTTGAAGGATTTCGTACTAGTTAACAAGTTTTCCATTTAATTAGTTGCGATATTCTTCATTTTGGTAGTGATTTTCAAACAAACCTTGATTTCAAATCTATTTTTGAAAACTCCTACCATTTATGGGCGGTTGGATGGGAGATCATGCTCATATATGCTTTATAATGAAAATCATTTTAAACTTGATCATGAAATGGGTGGTAGTTGATATGAGTCATACACTTGATCTTATTGTTATTTCAATTGGTATCATTGAATTCTTTCAATTGGTATCAATCTTGGCATCCTTTTGTATACTCATATATGTTTTGTTTTATATATGTATGTTTACACTTCATATAGTATCAATTTCAATTGGTATCTATTTCTTACATACATATATAGATGATTTATTTGTGCTTATTATATCCCTATATCTTGAAGCACAAATTTTGGTTATGTTAAGCTTGAGTTTTTCAATTGGTATCCATACACAAGCTTTATCATAATTTAAGATTGCTAAGCTTGAATTTTTTATGAATATCATGTTTCAATTGATTTAATTTTCAATTGGTATCTTATTTCAAGCCTATGCATATTTTCTTTTGGTATTTCATAAAGGGGGAGAAAACTCGTATTTTATATTTCAATTGGTATCTGGTTTACCATTGTTTTTGTTTCCCACTCCCTAACTTTATGATATTAAAGTAATTGGTATCATATGCTTATAATGAAAAATATCTTCTTTTGGTATCAAGATGCTATTTGTTTCCTTAAATTTGGTATCAATTTTTTTATCTATTGGTATCAAGTTTACATTACTTGTTTTCATTTTGATATAAAATGTTATTTTGTTTCAATGCCTTGTTTTATTTCAAATAGGATTTGGCATTTCTCAAAGTTTGTTATTTTCAATTGACTTTGGTTTTACCCCTTGGAATAATTTATTGCTTCCTTGTTTTGAGGATTTAGGGGGAGAAGTATTTGTTTTCATTATGTTTGTTTTTACCCCTTTGTTGATGATTGACAAAAAGAGGGAGAAGAATTTGTAGTTTATATGCATGGTTGATTTATGCATATGTTTTAGTTGGTTTTCATTAGTAATAATATGTTGGTTTCAATATTATTGTTTTATTGGTATAAAGAGCATGTTTCATTGTTTATGTTTTATTTTAATTGGTATCCAGAACATGTTTATATGTGGTTAAGAACATTCATTGCATATCTTATATGTTTTATTGTTATGCATGAGTTAAGGGGGAGCTTCTTTGAAGCTTTACTTTAATCCATGCATATATAACTCCATGAGTTTTGTCATCATCAAAAGGGGGAGATTGTTGGCCCAAAGGCCTTCCACTCTAGTTTTGATGATGATTAACTCATGTAGTTATGTGTACTAATAATCTTGTGATTTTAGTTTCAGATCTTTAATCAAGTTATTAGTAGGTGATTAGCTTCAACAAGATGATTTGGAAGCTACCCACATGTTGATTCAAGAGCCCAAGCGTCAAAGATCATATATAGCACTTGCTCGGTGGATCAAAGAGTTTTGGATCGAGTCGGCTTGGAGATTGCGCTCTACAAGAAGACATCGGTACCCTAGTTTAGTTTGTGTTTAGATCCTAATTGTAAAGATTAGAATAGTATGATAATGCTCAAGTTCACGACACACACGTTTCATGTTTTGAATATTGGTTTTCAGTTTTTCGGTTTTAGGTTTAACCGATCTTGGTTTTCATGAATAGATAGATCAAAACAAGTTTACATGGTTTAATGTATATATGATTTGTTCTATATACATGCATGCTTTAATTTCCTAGACAAACTTAGTTTTGACTCCTTTATTCATGTGTTATATGTTTTGGTATTTTTGACAAAACATATTTTGGAATTAATGACAAAAACTATGATATATATTTGTTTCATGTATATTGGATTTCTATCCATATGCATCATGCTTCAAAGTGTTTAATTATCATGTTTTTGTATCTGGAAGTGTTTTGGACAAAACGTATTTTCTATTCAAAATTCAAGTTTTAGAAAATACAGTTTTGGTTTTTTGGTAAATTGATTAGACATAAAAATAGTTTTAATTGCTTGATATTTGAGTCAAAACTTTTATCACATGTTTATATATCAATGCAATTTGACAAAACTATTTTTGGGAGTTTTTTTAGTAATTTATAAGAATTTATTGGATATTTATTTTCCCAGATTTCTGACCAGTTTTGGTGTCTGCCAGGCTGACCGGTCGACCGTACGGGTCGACCGACGTGAACAGAAACGTGCACGCTGGCTACACCTATAGCCGGTCGACCGGGCCGGTCGACCGACTGAGAGCAGGATTGCTCTCTATTTGTTTGGGTCGACCGGGCGGTCGACCGCTAGTGCCAACGGGTCAAAAATTGACCGTTGGGCGGTCGACCGGGCGGTCGACCGTCAGGGTAATTCTGGCAAAAATTACAGCCAACGGCTATTTTCTGGATTAGCCTATAAATACCCCATTTGCTAGAGTTTTTCTCCAAGATTTTTTGTGCAAATTTTTCCATACTCTCTGGTGTTTTTGCTGCAATTAAAGAAGTTTTTGAACTTGAATTGAACAATCTTTTTGGTGTTTTTGCTAGGGTTTGGAAAATCAAAAAAGAGGTTTTTGGGAAAAGCTTTTAATTGAACTTCACCATCTTGATTTCTATTGTTTTCCCAAGGATTTTTTCTTTGTGATTCTGATTTCCATTCCATTGGTTTTCTCCACACTTGAGCTAAAATCTACTATCTATTCCATAGGTTATTTGTGTGGGAAAAGAGATTATTTTGTGGTTGTTGTTTAAAACCACTAAGTTGTAAACCCAATTCTTACTTTGTGCCATTTCCCTCATTGTGTTGAGGAGGTTGTGCAACTTGGGTTGTGAGGTGTTTTGTGTAAGCTTGGTGCTAATCCCTCAAGTTGTGAGGTGATTGTTTGTTGGATTGGAGGAGTGCCTCAAGGAGGAGGTTGTGTTTGTAAGGAAGGGAGTTGGGAACTCCTTGTAATTGTGATTGCCCCAAATCCTCGGTGGAGGTTCCCTTTGTGGGAGTCCTTTGTGGACAAGCTAGTGGATTGGAAATCCTTCGTGTGTCGAAGGCGGGGATGTAGAGCTGGGTGCTCGAACCTCGAAACACATCTTGTTGTTTGCGCTTGATCCATTGACTCTCTCTATCTCTCTCTTTACTTTGTGCCTTGCAATTATTTATATTGTGCATTCATATTTGCTTGGCTTGGTTGTGTGTGCTTCATTTGTTGATCACACTTGAGTGTAATTTGCATTAAGTTTTTTTTTAAATTCCGCATTTAGATCATAGATTAGCTTTGTCACCTATTCACCCCCCCTCTAGGTGACTTTTCAGTTCTTTGACCAGTCGACTAATGTTGGTCTAATTTCAATCATGAATGTATGTTACACATTTAAGTTATTGTGTTAATATTGATTGATGTTGGTCAAGTGATGAATTGGAGTATTATGGAATTACTCAAATAAAAGGTTAGAGAATATTATTGGTTAGTTTTGTATTCATACGGTTTATTGATTTAGTAGTTGCCAAAGTGACCTATATTAGTAAGCCTTATGAATATACAACTACATAAAAGACTTGTCATTGAGGGTGACATTAAAGACAATAATATTCTCGATAGCGGTTCTAGTTAGGAGATTGGGACTGGCCCAAAAGAAAGTCTCTTTCAAATAATTATGAACCGGATAGGATAGTGTAATTTATGTAACTTAGTGGTGTAGAATTGGATACCCAAAGGTAACATGACTTACTATCTAAGTGACATAAATTATATTAGACCTACATAGGTGATAAAAGTTCTCACCTAAAGAGTGAACACTAGATATGCTTAGGTTTCGCCCTAAGGAAGAATCAAAGTGATATCAATAGTTCATCTTCATTAAATTTAAGATTTTGTATTGATTCGAGGCCTTAATGTGAGCTATGTCCTATTTTGTTTCAGTGAACGTTCCCACTTCCCTACACTCCCATGCAACTAGCATTCCAGCCCTGGATGGTACAAACTTCAATGAATGGTTTGAACATGTCCAATTCACACTGGGTGTACTGGACCTAGACATGGCTCTTTTAGTAGAGAAACCTGATGAAGTGACTGATGAAAGCACAGCAGACCAGGTTAGCCATGCCAAAGCCTGGGAAAGGTCGAATAGACTCAGTCTCATGTTCATCAAGATGACCATTGCCAATAACATCAAGACTTCACTCCCTCATACTACTAATGCATCTGAACTTTTAACTGCTGTTAAAGACCGATTTAAGTCTGCAGATAAGTCATTAGCTGGCACCCTTATGGCTGAACTTACTACCATGAAATATGATGGTAATAGAGGAGTTCAACAACACATTCTTAATATGACTGATAAGGCTGCGAAGTTAGGATCACTGGGAATGAAAGTGGATGAATCCTTCTTGGTACAGTTCATCCTCAACTCACTTCCTCCTCAGTTCGGAGCATTCAAGATTCATTATAATACACATAAGGATAAGTGGAATCTGAATGAGCTAACTGGTATGTGTGTACAAGAGGAAGTGAGACTGAGGCAAGAAGGGCATCACTCAGTGTTGGCAGTAACTTCAGGAGCTATCCATAAGAAGGGTAAATATGGAAGAGGTAAGAGGTTTCCACCAAAGTAAGGGAATGACCATGGGGAAAGTAACCAGGGTCATGGAAAGGTTTTCACTGTCAAATGCTACTTCTGTGGCAGAAAAGGACATGTGAAGAAGGACTGCAATAAGAGGAAGGCTTGGTTCGAAAAGAAAGGTATAAATCTTTCTTTTGTATGTTATGAATCAAATCTTGCTGAAGTTCCTTCTAATACTTGGTGGATTGACTCTGGAGGCACAACTCACATAACTAATTCAATGCAGGGATTCCTTACCACCAGGAAACCGAAGGAAAGTGAGAGATTCGTCTTTATGGGGAACCGTCTCAAAGTGGAGGTCGAGAATGTTGGAACTTATCGACTACTCTTAGAGACGGGTCATCAGATGGATCTTGAGGACACTTTTTATGTACCTTCGATTTCTAGGAACTTAATGTCATTATCCAAATTAGATGTTGTTGGATATTCTGTTTTATTCAGTTGTGGAAAACTCAGTTTAATGTATAATTCAATGTCGGTTGGACACGGAATTTTATGTGATGGTTTATATAAAATTTCATTGAATGATGAGTTTGCACAATCTCTTTTATCTCTGCATTCGAATGTTGGTATTAAACGTGGCTTAATAAATGAAAAATCCTCTATCTTGTGGCATAGACGACTGGGGCATATCTCCAGGGATAGAATTATAAGATTAGTGAAGAATGAGATTTTGGATAACCTAGACTTCACTGATTTTGATGTGTGTGTGGATTGCATAAAAGGAAAGCAAACCAAACACACTAAGAAAGGTGCCACAAGAAGTAAAGAGCTTCTTGAGATAATTCATACAGATATTTGCGGACCACTCTCCATTCCATGTTTTACGGGAGAGAGATACTTCATTACCTTTATAGATGATCTGTCACGTTATGGTTATGTATATCTAATTCATGAAAAGTCTCAGGCTGTTGACATCCTTGAGGTGTTCATTACAGAAGTTGAGAGACAATTAGATAGAAAAGTTAAAATCATAAGATCAGATCGAGGTGGTGAATTTTATGGTCGATATGATGAGTCAGGACAACATCCTGGCCTATTTGCCAAATTTCTAGAAAAGCATGGTATTTGTGCTCAATACACAATGCCAGGTACGCCTCAGCAGAATGGAGTTGCTGAAAGGCGAAACCGAACACTTATGGATATGGTTAGGAACATGATGAGCTTCTCTAATGTACCTAATTCATTGTGGAATGAAGCCTTAAAGACTGCTATGTATATCTTGAATAGGGTTCCTAGTAAGGCAGTCCCAACAACTCCTTTCGAGTTGTGGACTGGTAGGAAACCTAGTTTAAGACATTTACATGTTTGGGGTTGTCCAGTAGAGGCTAGAATATATAATCCACAAGAAAAGAAATTAGACTCAAGGACAATATCTGGATATTTCATTGGTTATCCAGATAAGTCTAAGGGGTACAAATTTTATTGCCCTAACCATAGTACAAGAATTGTTGAAACTGGTAATGCCAGATTCCTTGAGAATGGTGAATTTAGTGGGAGTGATGAACCAAGAAAGGTAGATCTTGAAGTGATAAGGGTGAATATCCCAATACCCCTTCCTTCAAGAGAAATTGTTGTCCCTCAGCTTGATCATCAAGCTGAGATAACAGAACAACATATTGATATTGGTTCACCACTTCATGAGGATATCGCCATTGAAAATGTTGTAGAACCACCACAACCGGCAGCTTTGAGGAGATCTCAAAGGGAAAGAAGATCTGCCATTTCAGATGATTATGTGGTATATCTACAGGAGTCTGATTTTGATATTGAGATTAATAAAGATCCAGTTTCATTTTCACAAGCCATAGAAAGCAATGATTCTAGTAAATGGATTGATGCTATGAATGAAGAGTTGAAATCTATGGACCAAAACCAAGTCTGGGATCTCGTCGAATTGCCTAATAACTGTAAGAAAGTCGGGTGTAAATGGGTCTTTAAGACCAAGCGCGACTCCAAAGGCAATATCGAACGATATAAGGCCAGACTTGTGGCTAAAGGTTTCACTCAGAAGGAAGGCATTGATTATAGAGAAACCTTCTCTCCAGTATCAAAGAAGGACTCTCTTAGAATCATTATGGCCCTTGTAGCTCATTATGATTTGGAGTTACATCAAATGGATGTGAAAACAGCTTTTCTAAATGGAGATTTGGATGAGGAAATTTACATGGAGCAACCTGAAGGGTTCGCAAAGAAAGGAAAAGAACACTTGGCTTGCAAATTAAAGAAATCCATATACGGACTTAAACAAGCTTCCAGGCAATGGTATATAAAATTTAATGATACCATTACCTCTTTTGGATTTACAGAAAACACTGTTGATCAGTGTATATATCTAAAGATCAGTGGGAGCAAGTTTATATTTTTGGTTCTGTATGTAGATGATATCTTGTTAGCCAGTAGTGATATTGGTCTGCTGTATGAAACTAAAAGCTATCTTACCAAGAACTTTCAGATGGTTGATATGGGTGAGGCAGCTTATGTCATTGGCATAGAGATCTTCAGGGATAGATCTCGAGGATTGTTAGGACTGTCTCAGAAAGGTTATATCAATCGAGTCTTGGAAAGATTTCATATGGAATTGTGTTCAGCCAGTTGTGCATCCATTATGAAGGGTGACAAATTAAGTGGGAGGCAGTGTCCTAGAAATGACTTAGAAAAGGGTCAAATGCAGAAAGTTCCATATGCATCAGCTGTTGGGAGCTTGATGTATGCACACACTTGTACCAGGCCAGATATCAGTTTTGCTGTTGGGATGTTAGGAAGATACCAGAGCAATCCAGGAATGAAGCACTGAAAATTAGCTAAGAAGGTAATGCGGTATCTTCAAGGGACGAAGGACCATATGCTCACATATAGGAGATCAGATCAGTTGGAAGTGATCGGCTATTCGGACTCAGATTTTGCTGGTTGCCCAGATAGCAGGAAGTCTACCTCAGGCTTTATTTTCTTGCTAGCAGGTGGGGCAATCTCGTGGAAGAGTGTAAAGCAGTCTATCACTGCTTCATCCACGATGGAGGCTAAGTTCATAGCATGTTTTGAGGCCACGAATCATGCACTATGGTTAAGGAATTTTATCTCAGCACTTGGTGTAGTTGATTCTATTGTCAGGCTGCTGAAGATATTTTGTGATAATACAGCAGCCGTTTTCTTCTCTAAGAATGGAAAGTACTCTAATGGTTCCAGACACATGGAACTTAAGTACTTGGTGGTTAGAGAAAGAGTTCAGAAACAGAAGGTGTCAATTGAAAGTATAAGTATCACTTTAATGGTTGTTGATCCAATGACCAAAGGATTGCCTCCAAAGACATTCAAGGAACATGTTATTAGAATGGGTCTTTTGAGCAATCTGTAAATGTATGTTTTGGTACTTGTGTAATTGACAATATTGCGCAATAAAAGTTTGTTTCTGTGTTTCCTGTTATCCAATTATGTGTGCACATATTATGTATGGATGTTTGTTAAACAGGAAATGTCTTAACAAGACAATTACAGGGGTCATTTTGGTTATGGACTCAATTAGTAAGGGTTATCAATGTTGTGGTACGTAGAAGGGAGTATGACATAGATGTTGTATAACCGCTATGACTCACATTGATAGTCCAAACTAATTGCAGTATTACAGTATTTCATTATTTGGGCTTATCAGTTGTTGTTTTTAAAATTCGTGATCACGTGTCAAAGTTTTTCAGTATGGAATCCAATGGAGTCAAAATGTTTTTTAAAATGAGTCTTTTCTTTTATTTGTTTTCTAAAGTTTTAACCTAATCGGCTAGTGGTCCAAGTGGGAGAATATTAATCTCACATTAAGGTGGCCCACTACCCTTGGTTAATTAATTGGATTCCTAATTAAAGTTAACTGATATTATGTGTGCCCAAAATTAAAGTTACAATTGTATAAAGTTATTAAATAATCTTTGTGGTATTAAGGGACCATGATGGGTGGTTTTATCACAAGAGATTAATTTGCAATTGTTGACCATCATCTCTCCTCCTGAAAAAAAGGAAACAGCCTACTCTTTTTCATTTTGAGAAGAACCATCATTATTGTTAGGGTTTGTGCAAGGAAAAGGAGACAGAGAGAAGAAGGGTTTGCATTAAGGTTTTGCAAGGATTAAAGAGAAGGATCAAGATCTTCATCCATCTACCTTCCTCAATCATTCAATGGCTTCAGGTATGGATTTATGTGTATTATTGAATTATGTGTATTATGTGTATTCAATCCTTGAGATGCTTTGATTCTAGATCCATGGTAATTTAATCTGCATGATAGTTTTAATCTCTTACAACTACTGCTTATGTTCCAAAAGTTAAAGAAATAAAAAAATAAAAAGAAAAACTCCCAGCTATGTGAAAATAAAGTTCTTTATTTGTTTGCTTTTCGAATATCAGTTCTCATTTACTTTATTATAATAAAGTAAATCGAGTTAACTCAAACATAACTATTAATTTTACGTCTCAGATCTAGTAAAAAAAAAAAGAAAATTCAATTAAGAGGTATGATTTTTTTTTTTTTGGAAAAAAAAAAGGAGCTTTTAATTTATCATAAAAAAAATTTTAAAAATCACAAACAAAATCCTTCTTCGTCCTTTTTTCTCCAACCCCCCAAAACGAACATTCTCCCCTTCTTCCGAGTTCGTTCAGCTAAACAGACGAAATTATCGAATTGCCCTTCTTCTCCCTCCAATTTCTCGCGAGTCACGCAAAAATATCTCCCAAGCGGACAAAATCTCGACACGCGACGAATCTCACCACTATGCTGAGGTCCACACAAAAACTCCCCGAAACGGAAACCGCCACCTGCCGTCCCCACAACTAAACCTCTTCTGGGCTATTTCTCTTTGCACCCGCTACCGTCGAGCTAACGCCGTCACTCGGGTCAATCCGAGTCAAAACCAAAGTCCAGGCCAAATGGACTCTCTCCCGTCTCCCCTCTCCTCTCCTCTCCACTGCTCTGCTCTCTCTCTCTCTCTCTCTCTCTCAAAATCCGATCCGAAACCCGATAACCTGCGACCCGATACCCACAACCGATGTCGGAGAAGGCCCCGGCCCCGGCGCCTATAAAGGCGGAGAAGGAGGAGGAGCAGCGGCAGAAGCCCGTTGCTGCGGCGGCTCCGTCTCTCGATTCTGCTCCTCCGCCGGTGGGCTCACCGCCCGAAACCCTAGCGTCACCGAATTCCACTTCTTCTTCTTCGGCGGTGGCGGACAACAGGACGTTCTCGCAGCTGCTGGCAGGGGCGATGGCGTCGCCGGCGGGGAGCCCGCGGGGGGCGCCGATACTGGCGGGGCCGGTGGACGCGGTGCACCTGCCGGTGGTGGCGGTTCCCTGCTTCCTAGCGCCGGTGAGCCTCTTGGAGACGCCGGGGTTTGCGGTTAGTGAAAGAGCCCTAATTTTTTGTTAGCTTCCTGTTGTCTCTTGTGGAGAATTATCTGGAGTTAACTGTTAATTCTTTCCTTAGTAGATTTCTGTCCGTTGATTGTTGATTTTGAGAATTACTTGTAGAGCTGTAATGAATTTGGTCTTGGTACTGAAAAAAAACATTGTTTTCCCCCTTCCAGTGCTCTGTGTTGTTTTCCTTGTATTTCATTTCTCATCTTTATTTGGTGTTAACCGTGTTGTGAATCATATTTCTTTTAATATTGGAGCCAGGAGAATTACTTGGAAATTTCTAATATACGTGTGTTTGGTAGCAGAGAAGGGACTCCTTTTAGGGAAAAAATACTGCTTTGTTTGCTTGTTTGTTTTCTTATAAATGGTTTTCTGATTATATGTTTAATTTTGTTGACACTAATATGAGTTTATGCTCCTTATTTAAGTTTGATGCCTTAATGTTTTATTAAAGTTCCTATCACTGCACTATGAAACTCCGAAGTTGAGATGATGGTTGAGGTATTTATATTTTAACACGCGTCGCATGTCGAGCATTTTTTTAATGGGCCAAAACTTGGGCTTTTGCATTTGTTTTTAAATCCGCTTTTTAAATGCGCCCCCGTGAGATTTGAAACCGGTTTGTACTGAAATCATAGTAAAGTCTGCCACTACACCAAAACTCCAAAATTGAGGTGAGGGTTGAGGTATTTATATTTTAAAATGTTTAGTCATTGCCTTTCTGTTACATTGAGGGATTACCTGGGACAATTGAACTGGAAACAGGAGCTCTCTGAAATATATGACTTTAATCTTCTTTTCTTTTAACCAGATGTTTTTTGTAGCTTGCTTGGTTCATGTCCCTTGCCTTCTCTCTGGTATTGCTTATTGATGTTATAATTGTTGAACGCCTAGTTTTTAGTTACTTTTACAGCAATATTGGTCAGGATTAGTGTTGAAAGTTCAGAATAGAGGAAGGGCATATCATTGGGTAATTTTTATCGAGGTCATGACAAAGGATTTGATACTCATCCAGGCACTAGATATTGCCTTATATAAACATTATTGACACAGTATGAATGGGCTTATGATTACTGGTGGTGTTTTGTTAAATCTGTTTATTGAATCTGAATGTGCAAATATGAAATTTCTAAAATAATTCTGGTCCTTAGTGACTTCCGCAAACCACCCCTCCTCTCTCTCTCTCTCTCTCTCTCTCTCTCTCTCTCTCTCTCTAACGCACGCAATGCGCGCGCCCACACGCAATGCGCGCGCCCACACGCAATGCAGGCACACACTCAACGAAACCAAAACCCACACCTGCATCAGCTCAAACCATATTGTACTTTTGATTGTAAATATAATGCATCTAGGGACTCTGAACTGTCTAGTTGCTGGCATTTTTACCATGAAAAATTCACAAAATCCCATCAGGTTGAGTAATCTAGTGACGTTCTGGTTCGTGATGCTTGTATTGCATGAAAGGAAACTAAATTAATAAGCCAGCAAGAATCCCACTAATATCCTTTTTTGGAGAGAAATCCCAGCTAATAGATGACAGGATTGCTTAAAAATGTGATGTATGTTCTTGTGGTGCCCTGTAATCTATTGAAACCAATTTCCTTCATTTTATTCTTTATTGCTGTTTGATTTTCCTTTTGGGTCACTTGCATTTCATCAACAAGGAATTTGTAAGTTTTCAGATAGTTGTTGAATTGAAATGTGATCATGTATCAGGAATTGTAAAATTATGGGGCAAAACCATTGAAATTGTGTTCAACAAAAAATTATGACTTTGGGATCTTACGGTATCTTCCACTTTTTCAAATCAATCTTGGACATCTAGAAAACGATAAGCCACTTTCTAGGCTGGTAAAAAGAGAGAGAAAAATACCGCTCCTTGTTTTGCTTTTGCATAACCAATCAGCCTTACCTTGTTATTCTACGTCTACGGGAAGCTAGTTGTATCCTTCTTTCTTTTTCTTTTTTCTTTTTCTTTTATTTTCTATTTTTGCTTTTGGTCTGTAATTATGCTTGTTTTATTTTCTGTATGTTTTATTTGTTACTTAGCCACCCAAGTTGGCTTGGAAAGCTTCTCTGCAGATTTATAGTTCCATTGGTTTTATCTCTTTGCATTTCCATCATTTAAAAGGATGTGTGCAACTTTGTGGTACTTTTTATTTCTACATGGCAATGGTTCTTTCTTTCAGGGGCAGTTTGCAATGACCCATCAAGCAGTTTTGGCCACAGTTACAGCTCAGGCGCAGTTGCAGCTTCAAGCAGCATATCCTTCTCCATCAGAAGCACTCACAACTTTTGCGCAAGCGGCACCCATCAGCCCGACACCATTGCAACAAAGATCTTCACCAGTACCTGACAGCAATGTTTCTACCCCAAAGCCATTGCGACATCCTTTCTCAGACCAGAAGTCTCAATCTACTCAAATTGTTGTGAAGACAAGCTCTTGTGATGGATACAATTGGAGGAAGTATGGCCAGAAACAGGTTAAAAGTAGTGATAGATCGCGAAGCTACTATAAATGCACAAATGTAAATTGTTGTGCTAAAAAGAAGGTTGAGCGTTGTCCTGATGCTAAAGAGACTGAAATAATTTACAGAGGTCAGCACAACCATGACCCACCTCAAAAGAATAAATGCCCAAAAGAGAAAGGGGTCCAGTCCAGTGGGCCTTCTGGAGAGAATGAAACCTTAGATCTTGCAAGTGTTGAAGTTAATGAATCAGATCCTTCGACATCAAAGACAGAACAAAACTCTGGTAATGAGACTCCTGAACGACAGTTATTCTGCTCTAGTGACTGTGAAGAAGATGCTGCAGTTAAGACCGAAGAGGAGCATGCTGATGAACCGGATCCAAAAAGAAGGCAAGCAGTTGTAATAAATTCTTATTTTCTAAATTTTAGTTTCTTGTATTAACAGGTGTACTGAATACTATTTATTCTGTGTGAGACAGGCTTACTGAGTCACTGAGCATTACGCCTTCCTCAGCACCAGGCCTTAAAACAATTAAGGAACCCAAGATCGTTGTGCAGACTGCATGCGATGCGGCGCGTATTAGTGATGGCTACAGATGGCGCAAGTATGGACAGAAACTTGTAAAAGGAAATCCTAATCCCAGGTATGTCTTTTTTCTATTAAATTTGGCAGCTTTGTATATTTAATTCTTCATAACTATCAAAATAGATATTTCATGGTTATCTAATCATATCATGCTTTGCAATTAAAATGAGAGATATGGTACAGTCTACAACTCTACATTGAATTAAATTGCATTTTTTAACTCGTAAATGCAGCATTTTTCAGAGTCCAATCTCAATTAGATTGTCTTTTTTCCCATCGAAGTTACAAGCTATTGTCGGCTGATTCATTCTTTCCATTATTCTAAGATTTTTCATTCAAAGAATTCCTGGTGAAAAGTGGCCTGTCTACTGTAAATTATGTTCTCCTTTTTGCATGACACTACTAGTGTTGCACATGCTATAAGACAGAGAATTTTAAATTCATTTCTTTCGTTAATTGAGAGATATTACTTCAAACTGTGGGGTTCCATATCATTAATTTACATATATATACATTAAATTGTTACCCTTCAACGTGTTCATCTGAACTGGGTGAAATGATTACAAATAGGTTGAAACCGAGCCTGGAGTACTGACCTCAACCTGTATGGGCTTTTCAGTTCTGAACTTTGACCTATCTGGACCCAATTGGTTGCAGGGTCAGGTCTCCACTGTTTACAAGTTTTGTGACTATATGGTTTTGGCATGGAATGATAGGGCAATTCTAATTGCTTTCCGCTAGTTCAGATGGACATCTGATTTTGTTGTATTCTTGCTTGATGGATTGAATACAACTTGGAATCATGGGTTCCTTAAACCTTGCACCATTATTTGAGGATCTTCCAATGAGATACCGTTTCAGTGACAGAATTGCATGCACTAGAATCAAGCATCCAACTATTGAAACCTCAAATATAATTTGTTTCTTTTCCATGCGTCTCATGTATTGCCCTCAGATCAATCTAGAGTCACGTTGGTTGATGGTAATCAATTGTCTAGTGTATACTTTTGGATAGGTCACAGGGAGGATTAGTCTGTTTCCAACCTGAAACATATATTGTCAGAGAGATGAGATTCTGCTGCCCCACTTAGTTTAACGTCTACAGTTGGTGATATTGAGATATGGTGGGTGGCTTCTCATACGTCTCGAGCTAAAGCTTCTCATGTCGACATGTCGGTATGTTCCTTAAGTGGCATTAGTAACAGACTCCACACAATGAATCAACCTTGTGAAATAGTAATCAGATCTTATACTGCTGGATCACACAAATCCCCATCAATTTGCTGTCTAAATCGGAAGCGTGACCTTGGAAAAGGAGATTGGATACTACGGGTATGCACCCTCAAAACTGATTTTATGTAACTATGGTAACTTAAGTTTACCATAGGATCCAAGCCCGATGAGCAATCATTTTAAGTACTTGGGTTCTATTATCTAAAGGATGGGGAGATCAATAGTGATGTCAACCATAGGATCCAAGCTGGCTGGTTGAAGTGGAGGAGTGTAATAGGAGTTTTATGTGATCGTAATATTCCGTTATGACTGAAGGGAAAGTTTTATCGGACTGCTATTAGGCCAACTTTGTTATATGGCACAGAATGTTGGGCTATAAAGAGATTCATGCCCAGAAGATGAGTATAGCAGAGATGTGCATGCTTCGTTGGATGTGTGGTAACACGAAGAGAGATAAGGTGAGAAATGAGAATATTCGTAATAAGATAAGCATAGCCTCTATAGAAGAGAAGATGAGAGAAAACCGCCTAAGATGGTTTGGTCATGTGCGTCGTAGAATTACAGATGCGCCAGTCTGGCGAGTAGAGCGTATCAAATTAGAACAAGTTAAAAGAGCGCAGGGGAGACCGAAGAAAACATGGATGGAGGTAATACGACAAGATATAGAGGCTATAGGTTGTAGTGAAGGCGTATTTCTCGATAGGAATGAGTGGAGAAAGCTGATCCATGTGCCCGATCCGGCGTATTTCTCTTTTGGTTCATGTAGCCTACCCCAAATACTTGGGACAAATGGCTTAGTTGTTGTTGTTGTTGTTGGTAACTTAAGTTTAATTGTCATCCGATCATGCCTAAGATAGGTCGCTCTCCTAGCACTTTGCCTGGGCATTGGCAGACTCACCAGGCAAACCTTTCCTAAGCAGTGCCTAGGTGCTGAAGGATGAGGCAAGAAAAGCAGGCTTAAAGGTTAGACAGGATTGATGAAATTCACACCTCTCAAAACAAGTCGTCAAACTTGTTTTGGACCCATCTATATCTAGGTTACTAACCTTTGAGAGACATAGGCACTTCATTACTTCATATGACACGCTGTCATTCTCCAACTTAGACTGCATTGCAAACATTGCTGCCAGTAGTTGAGCTTAATTTACAATGGCAGACTGGTGATGGGAATATGATCCCCCATTGGCATGATGCTTAGCTTAGGGAATTACCATTTATCTCTCATGCTTTTATGATTGGCTGGACGGCACTTTTCTCTCAATTCTGGCTCAATTAAGCACGCCAACCTATGACTGGGTTGTGGCTGTGATTGGTGCTCTCTCTTCCCATCCCTGTGGCAGGAAATTTATTTGATTCATCTCAATCCTCAATCTCAAGATCTGGTCAAATGGAGTTCCTCACGCGCGGCGCAATATGTGGTTCTTTTAACCTATACTTTCTCTGACATTCATCCAGAAATTTGCAATCCAACCAACATTTGGTGACCCAACCCCCACAAGATTTGATGCTATTTCTGGAAGTCTCTTAAGAATATATTGCCCTTGAGGCGGCCACAGGTTGCGTGGTTATCGTTTACCCACTTCCAACTATTAATGTTGCTTAGGTAATCTTTTCTGGATATTGAAGCCCTGTTTTAGAGCTATTCCTGAGTTTTTGAAACTAGTACAAACCTCCAGCAGTGGTTCAAGGTGGGCCCTTAGTGATCTCTTCCTAACACTCAAGTATCAGCTCATTTAGTATCATCTCTCATCCATCAGAAGCCTAAAAGCTTGTTGTACATTATTTAGAGGACAACAGCGGCGTTTTGCCTTTTTTGTTGGTGGAAACAAGGAGCAATAAATATTTCAACCTCATCCCAATTTTATCAAGGGCATTGGAAATTTTGCATCTTCTTTGCCTTTTTTGTTGGTGGAAACAAGGAGCAATAAATATTTCAACCTCATCCCAATTTTTATCAAGGACATTTGAAATTTTGCATCTTCCTCATTTCAGAGCAACTATCCAATCATTGTCCTCTAAATAGCATATCCTGTAAATACAACTTTAAAACCCCAACCGAATAGCATTCCTGAACTTCGAACAGAAATAAAATTATTAAAAGAAGAAATTAAAATTATTAAAGAAAATTTAAACCAAATAGAAACCAAAAATTTAGCATACGAAACCCAAATGTGCCTTATTCAAACTCAACTCGATAAAGGAAAAGAAATTGCAACCATATCAGAAGAAGAACCACACTTCTCATTGAATGAAATCACCATTTCAACCATTGAACCCTCCAACTCTAACTTCATCTCAAACTATTAGAAGATTTACTTATAAAAATGGTTTGTATTCATAACTATCACGATTCACAATTCTAAATTCACTCTTACTGCTATGGTTGATTCTGGAGCTGACCATAGTGTAATTAGAGATGGTATATTTTCAACAAAATATTATGAATTAACAAATGAAAAATTAGTAACAGCAAACGACTCTCCTTTACGAGTTAAGGGAAAACTAACTAAAACATCCATATGTAATGAAACAATATGTTTCAAGCACCAATTCATAATTGTAGATGATTTAAACACCGATGTAATATTAGGAATTTCATTTCTAACACAAATTTATCCATTTTGGGTTGATTCAAACGGATTAGGAACCAAAATTATGGGACAAAAAATCCTATTTAGATTCATAACCCCTATACAATATAAGGAATTAAATACTTTACAAACTAATTCAATTTATCATAGTATAAATTTAATTCAAAGAAAACAAAATAAAATTATGTTCCTCCAAGATGATATTTTATATCATAAGATCGAACAACAATTACAAAATATTGACACCCAACAAAAGATTAAAAAACCAATAAAATTATATACAACAGAAGTCTGTGCCGATATTCCTAATACATTCATGATAGTTAAAACAAATGCATCAGATCTAGGACATGAAGGCATATTAAAATAAAGACTTCAATCAGCATCTCATAAGCAATTAGTTAGACTTCGTTCACGTATCTGGTTAGGATCTCAAAAATCTTATTCGACCATCAAAAAGGAAATTCTTCAATGCATTTCTAAATTCCAAGATGATCTTTTGAATAAAAAATTCCTTCTTCGAATTGATTGTCAGTCTGACAAATTCATTCTTGAAAAGGATGTCCAAAATATTGCATCTAAGCAAATCTTTGTTAGATGGCAAGCCATTATTTCTCATTTTGACTTTGATATTGAATATCTTAAAGGTTCACATAATTTCTTACCCAATTTCCTAACTCATGAATTTTTTAACCACAGATTCAAAATGAGTACAAACAAGGATAAATCTCCAATACAAAAGACCGTCAATTCAAAAGATTATGAGATAAAAGCCTCACCACATTCATACTCACCCATTCAAAGTCCCAATAGATTTCAGGTCTTAGGTAACTTTCCTCCTCTCACTTATGCCATGACTTCTCAATCACCTTCCTCAAAATTTCAAAGCACTTCAAAAACAACCGATTCATCTCCCTATTTTACAAAGAAAAATCCAGACCATTTACTTCTTACCAATTTTACTGAAGTCCCTGATTACAAAACTCTCACTTCATTTATTAATAAACTTTTACCACTTGGCTGTCAATGGATCCCTGATGAACCCCTCAAAAATCAAAGGTACTATGAACTTGTCTTAGTTGATTCTGGCTCCATTGAGCTGTATCATACTATGGACAAAAATAATCCTGACAAGATTTCTTACTCCAAATGCATCATCAAAAAGGTAATTAAACCAACAGAATGGGCATCATATGCTACAATGAAGGACTTTACCGTCAATTATATTCCAAAATGTTACTCCTATCATGATTACCGGATGGCCTGGTATCGCGCATTTCTCTACAGACCATTTGATCATTCATGGTTCTTTACCTTTCATTCAAACTGCCAAGACGACTTTCCAATATGGTTTTACGAATGGTGACATTCATACGGACCCACACCAGATATTCTACCACCAGCAGTACTAAAAGGATTTAATTTCTACCTCCTTAAGGCCAAGGGACTGCATTATGTTAAGACCATACAGTTCTATAGAGAGTTCAAAGTGCCGTGGATTTTCTGTTGGAGTTACAAAGTTACTCAACACTATAGTATTGCAGATAAATTTTCAATGAGCCTCTTCAGAATTAAATGGTGGGACAAATTCAACCAAGAGATCTGTTCTGATATCACAGTTACTGAATTCATCAGCACAGGCAAAAAACTCTAACATCAAATTCACCAGGTTGCTACGACGCAAAAATCTTCACTCACTCCAAAATCTTATACTCGCCACACTCCGGTCACAATTCAAGCAGACTCTGACTCGGATGACGAATTCCAGCAATTCCTCAAATTTCAAAAATTCAAAAAACTCCAAAAGCAACTCAAAGGGTCCCGTGCAAGCTCCACCACATCCTCTTCATCCATTGATCCGTCCATTGATCCAATCGGTGGACAAGATCCCTTTGATATGTAAAAAAAAAAATTTCACAACTTCTCTGCAGATTCCATCACGGCAAGACGTCACCGTCAAATTCAAAAGATTGCTAAGAAGACAGGATTCATCACAAGGCAAAAACTCTCCAATTACATGGCCTAATAAAGCCAAAATGGCCTAACAAAGCCACAAGGCCTAACACGACCAAATACCAAAAGGAGAAAATTAAGGCAACTTCTCAATAAAGACAAATGGCAATCACATCAAAATCATTCATGCATATTCCTCCAAGTGCAAAGAAAGGCGTTCTATCACACATACTCAAAAGTCAGAGCAAGGCACTCCAGACAAAGACATGACACAAAGCAACACAGATTCCTCTAGCACTCCAGACAAAGCAGTCAATCAATAAGACACAAAGCAAAGCAGATTCCTCTAGCACTCCAGACAAAGCATTCAATCAACAAGACACAAAGCAAAGCAGATTCCTCACGCATGCATAAAGTCAAAAGAAGACAAGGAGCCAAATCACATCACATCAAAATCACCTCAGATGACACCACAGGCAGACTATTCTAAGAAAATGCAATAATTCATGATTCTTCAGAGGCTACAACTCACTCTATAAATAAGGATCCACTTCATTCATCAAGGGCAGAGTTCGAAGAGACCACTATTACAAACAAACTACTTCCAACCTCAGCCTAAACCCTCTTAGCCATATTTTCAACCTGTATTCCCACTTCCTCTTGTATCCAGTTTCAAAAATTACTGTATCAAGACAAGCCCTGTAAGTTCTTATTTCATCAGTCTTATTCTATCTGTAATCAGAAAGGGTTGGACATCTTAAATTTGTAAGGAATATTTTTGAAGATCCTAATTCTTTTTCAGGGTTTCCTACAAAATGTGTTGCTATTGTAACTATGAGGAAACTAGTGGAATCATTTTTTCTAGTAATTGTTCCTTGAGCATCTTCTACTTATTTCATGATTTAAAATAGTTTGTTTGTCTTCTAGGGTTAATGAGTTATTCCACCAATATTTTAATTGACCAGTGAATCCGGTAACTATGTAAACTGTGGAATTTTGTTCTGGTAATCGATTTGTTTTGTAGGCAGTTACTGCCATACCCATTTCTTGTAAAGTATTTAATATTTCATATTCGCTTTTCCATCAATATTCTATTCATAAACGGAAGTACCATCATAACTTGATTTGAATATTGCTCGTTCTTCATATTGAATATCCGGAGGGGTTGGCCTAGGATAATAATTCCTAGTTTTGCCGTTACGCCAGTAATTGGTATATGAATTATTATTATTTTGTTTATATTTTCTATTAATTCTATTAATCTCTAAATTTGATCTGTTTCTTGTATATTATTTTCTATTTGATTTATTTGTTGTACTAAGGAATTATCAGAGGCTGAATCATCAACAGAGTCTTCTGCAGATTCAGGTTCTGAAGCATTTTGTTCTTCAATAGTATTTATTTTTGATGTGCTTGGAATGTCTTTATTAATTTTTTCTAGAGCTTGGGTTATTTGTCCTAGTAAATTTAGTGGTTGAATTTTTTCTGAAAGTTCAATCGGTATATTTGTTGGTTGAAAATGTGGTGCTGAATAACTTTGTGGAAAGTTAGGATTCTTCTCTTTGGGGCCGTTTGTTTCGCGTAAAACTCCGTAATTCGTAAATGACTTACTACCCAGTTACAACTACGGCGTTTGTTTGGACCGTAATTCGTAAAAGACTTACGTAACTCAACTAACACTCACTTGCAACCCAGTTACCACTCACTTACAGCCCAGTTACAGTTAATTTTGTGGTCATACAAATTTGTATTATTTTTTATATTAATATTAAAATTTTTTAATATTTAACTTTTTTAATATTTATTTGCAGTATTAAAACTTTTAAAATCACCAAATAGTTAATTTAATGGTCAACTTTTTCACTTACGACTTATACATTACGATAACCAAACACCGTAAAGTACAATACACTTTCCCACTTTACAATTTTATATTACCAACCAAACATCGTAAAATTTACATTCACGTAACTCATTTACAATTGTAAAAGACTTTATCAATTACAACTACGAATTACGGCCAGTTACGACAACCAAACAGACCCTTTGTGTACTCCTTTAATTTCTGTTGATAATGAATCAATTTGTTGTGCTATGGTATGTAACATTTGATTTGAATAATTATTCTGATGATATATTTTTTTAATGTCTTCTACATTGACTGGTTCATTATTATCTTTACCTCGTTTAAAAGGTGAAGCAGTAATTTCTCCTTCATTAGTAGTAATTTTGATAGATTGTAATGGGGGGTGGATAGAAGTTACAGTTTTACCATCTATTAATTGCCATTTTTTACATAAATTAGTTTGAACATCAATTCGGGATTGATCATATGGGTTTTGAATACCTTATTTTACTAAATAATATTCTAACCATATCTCAAAATTAAAATTTATTTTTTGTTTGTTTATATCAGTGATCCATTCTTTTATTAATATTTCTTGGTAAGTTTTATCAAATCCTGAGAACCATTTAAAATATTTGGATTCTTCTCTAAAGTCTTTCATTAATTTAAAACTATTACTGATGAATGGTTTAGCACTAGTGATGACATTAATTTCACTACTGAAATCTCCTTTCATTTGTGATGATGTCGGGGAATAATTTCCTTGATCCATTTCTGGTAGAGGGGATTTATGAAATACTTTAATAGGTTATTGAAATGAATAATCTGAATGTGACTTTCTACTTGGTTCCGTATACCTAGTGGAAAAGGAGGTTGAAGGTTGTTCTCTTAGTGAATTAAAACGTATTAATACCATTCCATCATTTTCTTCAATAATATCAGAAATTTCTATTTGTTCTATGTCTCTAGGAGGTTGAGGATTTTCTATCCTAAATTCCTCTGGAATTGTAATCTCGTTCCATTTTAATCTTCTAGGGACAAAGGTTTTTGAATGTTCTGCCTCAATTTGAAGTAAGACAGTTTCTTCTTGTATAGAAGTACTGATCATTTTGAATTTAGGGTTCATGTTAGAGTTCATTAGTTTGAAATATATTTTGTACATAACAGCTACTTGTTCGGTGAATTTTTCAAATTCGTCACCTTGTAAATGAATATCTAATATTAATGAATTTAAGATTAATGGATCTGTTAATGATATAGAGTAATTAGGCATGCAATTGAAATAAACCGGACTATTACATATATTTGTTTGAATCATAGACAAAATAGAAGACTTGTATCTTTTAGTCTTTTGTCTCTTAAGGCTGTGTACACAGGAATGTCTACACCTGTATGAACTAAAGGTTTAATTGCTACTTGTATTAGACCAAAATGTATGTAACGAAATCGTTTCTTTAGAAATTCTTGTAATGCTAAGGTAGATAATAGTTGAATGGTTTGGAATTTATTTTGAATATTGAATGTTTCTTCATGAATTTTTATTGCGTATGACGTTTTGAAGTCAAATGTTCCTATACTACAAATGTTGTCTATTTTCTCATTTGGAATTTTCCATTCTAGATAGTCTTTATGAATTATATCTTCTCTACTACTGACTATTTTCTTGTTTGAGCCTGAGGATGAACTGGAACCTAGAAGCATTCTTCTTACTATGTTAGCCATAATTAATGCATGCTCAAATGTATAATGCGTTCTAACTTTAACGGGAACACGAGAACACTATGCCTGGAACACCCTATCCTGCGGGCTTGCCAACGGACTTACAAGCTTACCAACGCTTACCAACGCTAATGCCGAAAGCAATATGCAAATGATATACACTAATGATAACAACAATGCAAGATTAATGGCTCTGATACCATTTTACGAACCCAGGAGGCAGACAGGTTAATATGACAGAAGGAAAGCAGGTAAAATCAGGAAGATAAGATAGAATGGAAACGACGATATTATTAATTTAAATAAAATTACAGATGGAATAAGACAGATGAAATAAGAACTCACAGAGCTTGTCTTGATACAGTAATTTTGAAACTGGATATAAGAGGAAGTGGGAATACATGTTAGAAATATGGCTAAGAGGGTTTAGGCTGAGGTTGGAAGTAGTTGGTTTGTAGTAGTGGTCTCTTCGAATCCAGGAGGCAGACAGGTTAATATGATAGAAGGAAAGTAGGTAAAATCAGGAAGACAAGATAGAATGGAAACGACGATATTATTAATTTAAATAAAATTACAGATGGAATAAGACAGATGAAATAAGAACTTACAGAGCTTGTCTTGATACAGTAATTTTTGAAACTGGATACAAGAGGAAGTGGGAATACAGGTTGGAAATATGGCTAAGAGGGTTTAGGCTGAGGTTGGAAGTAGTTGGTTTGTAGTAATGGTCTCTTCGAACTCTGCCCTTGATGAATGAAGTGGATCCTTATTTATAGAGTGAGTCGTAGCCTCTGGAGAATCATGAATTATTGCATTTTCTTGGAGTAGTCTGCCTGTGGTGTCATCTGAGGTGATTTTGATGTGATGTGATTTGGCTCCTTGTCTTCTTTTGACTTTATGCATGCGTGAGGAATCTGCTTTGCTTTGTGTCTTGTTGATTGAATGCTTTGTCTGGAGTGCTAGAGGAATCTTCTTTGCTTTGTGTCTTATTGATTGACTGCTTTGTCTGGAGTGCTAGAGGAATCTGTGTTGCTTTGTGTCATGTCTTTGTCTGGAGTGCCTTACTTTGACTTTTGAGTATGCGTGATAGAACGCCTTTCTTTGCACTTGGAGGAATATGCATGAATGATTTTGATGTGATTGCCATTTGTCTTTACTGAGAAGTTGCCTTAATTTTCTCCTTTTGGTATTTGGTCGTGTTAGGCCATTTTGGCTTTGTTAGGCCATTTTGGCTTTATTAGGCCATGTAATTGGAGAGTTTTTGCCTTGTGATGAATCCTGTCTTCTTAGCAATCTTTTGAATTTGACGGTGACGTCTTGCCGTGATGGAATATGCAGAGAAGTTGTAAAATTTTTTTTTTTTTACATATCAAAGGGATCTTGTTCACCGATTGGATCAATGGACGGATCAATGGATGAAAAGGATGTGGTGGAGCTTGCACGGGACCCTTTGAGTTGCTTTTGGAGTTTTTTGAATTTTTGAAATTTGAGGAATTGCTGGAATTCGTCATCCGAGTCAGAGTCTGCTTGAATTGTGACCGGAGTGTGGCGAGTAGAAGATTTTGGAGTGAGTGAAGATTTTTGCGTCGTAGCAACCTGGTGAATTTGATGTTGGAGTTTTTGCCTGTGCTGATGAATTCAGTAACTGTGATATCAGAACAGATCTCTTGGTTGAATTTGTCCCACCATTTAATTCTGAAGAGGCTCATTGGAAATTTATCTGCAATACTATAGTGTTGAGTAACTTTGTAACTCCAACAGAAAATTCACGGAACTTTGAACTCTATAGAACTGTATGGTCTTAACATAATGCAGTCCCTTGGCCTTGAGGAGGTAGAGATTAAATCCTTTTAGTACTGCTGGTGGTAGAATATCTGGTGTGGGTCCGTATGAATGCCACCATTCGTAAAACCATATTGGAAAGTCGTCTTGGCAGTTTGAATGAAAGGTAAAGAACCATGAATGATCAAATGGTCTGTAGAGAAATGCGCGATACCAGGCCATCTGGTAATCATGATAGGAGTAACCTTTTGGAATATAATTGACGGTAAAGTCCTTCATTGTAGCATATGATGCCCATTCTGTTGGTTTAATTACCTTTTTGATGATGCATTTGGAGTAAGAAATCATGTCAGGATTATTTTTGTCCATAGTATGATACAGCTTAATGGAGCCAGAATCAACTAAGCAAGTTCATAGTACCTTTGATTTTTGAGGGGTTCATCAGGGATCCATTGACAGCCAAGTGGTAAAAGTTTATTAATAAATGAAGTGAGAGTTTTATAATCAAGGACTTCAGTAAAATTGGTAAGAAGTAAATGGTCTGGATTTTTCTTTGTAAAATAGGGAGATGAATCGGTTGTTTTTAAGTGCTTTGAAATTTTGAGGAAGGTGATTGAGAAGTCATGGCATAAGTGAGAGGAGGAAAGTTACCCAAGACCTGAAATCTATTGGGACTTTGAATGGGTGAGTATGAATGTGATGAGGCTTTTATCTCATAATCTTTTGAATTGACGGTCTTTTGTATTGGAGATTTGCCCTTGTCTGTACTCATTTTGAATCTGTGGTTAAAAAATTCATGAGTTAGGAAATTGGGTAAGAAATTATGTGAACCTTTAAGATATTCAATATCAAAGTCAAAAGGAGAAATAATGGCTTGCCATCTAGCAAAGATTTGCTTAGATGCAATATTTTGGACATCCTTTTCAAGAATGAATTTGTCAGACTGACAATCAATTCGAAGAAGGAATTTTTTATTCAAAAGATCATCTTGGAATTTAGAAATGCATTGAAGAATTTCCTTTTTGATGGTCGAATAAGATTTTTGAGATCCTAACCAGATACGTGAACGAAGTCTAACTAATTGCTTATGAGATGCTGATTGAAGTCTTTGTTTTAATATGCCTTCATGTCCTAGATCTGATGCATTTGTTTTAACTATCATGAATGTATTAGGAATATCGGCACAGACTTCTGTTGTATATAATTTTATTGGTTTTTTAATCTTTTGTTGGGTGTCAATATTTTGTAATTGTTGTTCGATCTTATGATATAAAATATCATCTTGGAGGAACATAATTTTATTTTGTTTTCTTTGAATTAAATTTATACTATGATAAATTGAATTAGTTTGTAAAGTATTTAATTCCTTATATTGTATAGGGGTTATGAATCTGAATAAGATTTTTTGTCCCATAATTTTGGTTCCTAATCCGTTTGAATCAACCCAAAATGGATAAATTTGTGTTAGAAATGAAATTCCTAATATTACATCGGTGTTTAAATCATTTACAATTATGAATTGTTGCTTGAAACATATTGTTTCATTACATATGGATGTTTTAGTTAGTTTTCTCTTAACTTGTAAAGGAGAGTCGTTTGCTGTTACTAATTTTTCATTTGTTAATTCATAATATTTTGTTGGAAATATACCATCTCTAATTACACTATGGTCAGCTTCAGAATCAACCATAGCAATAAAAGTGAATTTAGAATTGTGAATCGTGATAGTTATGAATATAAACCATTTTTAATAAGTAAATCTTCTAATAGTTGAGATGAAGTTAGAGTTGGAGGGTTCAATGGTTGAAATGATGATTTCATTCAATGAGAAGGGTGGTTCTTCTTCTGATATGGTTGCAATTTCTTTTCCTTTATCGAGTTGAGTTTGAATAAGACACATTTGAGTTTCGTATGCTAAATTTTTGTTTCTATTTGGTTTAAATTTTCTTTAATAATTTTAATTTCTTCTTTTAATAATTTTATTTCTGTTCGAAGTTCAGGAATGCTATTCGGTTGGGGTTTTAAAGTTGTATTTACAGGATATGTTTCAAAAAGTTTTGAGATACTGAAGGGTTGAATTGGTTTATCCTGATTGTCTTCTTCATTAATTATTAAGGTTTTTAATTTTTCTAAATGTTCTTTTTGTTTTTCTGGGTCAGGAATTTGTTGTATCATATCAAAGATTAATTCTTTTGAATCTCTTCTTAAATTTTTTGCTTTAGGTAGTTTTAGTGTGTTTCGTGTATTAATCATATTAATTTGTTTACATGTACATGTATTGTCACTAGAATTTGAGGAATAATAAAATCCATCATCTTCAGATATTTTATTAATTTCAGAATAGAGTTGTAATTTTTGTTTAAATTTTTCTTTAATGTTTGAATCTATATCGGATAAATTGTCTATTATTTCATTAATTTTGTTTTTTCCTTTTGATTTGCATTTACTTGCGATGTGACCAGGTTTGCCACATTTATAACAAGTAATTCTTTTAGATAATAATCTTCGTTTGAATGTTTTGGAGAATGTTTATATTTCTTTGACCTATGTTTTTTGTAAGGAATCATTTTTTGTTTATTTTTCTTTTCTGTTGAGGGAGCCCTTATACCTGTGATGCCAAATGCTTCACAGAAAGAACCCATTCCTTTGCGTTTATTACCGTATTTGGCTTGGAATTTTAATTCTTGACAGGCTAGTGATGCTTCTTTTTTAACGAATGTAAACAATTGTCCATATGTTATAGTACTAAAATCAATATTATCGTCTTCAACGCCCATGGCCTTTTTAATACTTGTAAATACTCTTTGGGAAAATAGGTTGGGTAAACCAGTAATAAATTTTTTTTTCCAAAATGATTTAGTTGAATCTGATCGTTTTAATACATGAGTTAAAAACATATCTTTATACCATCTGAAATCAGAAAGGGTTGGACATCTTAAATTAGTAAGGAATATTTTTGAAGATCCTAATTCTTCTGCAGGGTTTCCTACAAAATGATAAATGAATTTTTCAGAGTCAGACCCTGACTCTGTTATAGACAGTATATCAATGGTAACACTGTCTGGGCTTGGATATATGACAGCAGCATGTCCATAACCTTGACATTTGTTACACTGGATTGTAGGATGAAGTGTGGAGAAATCATTTTCAGTGGTCTTGACTTTAGTGTTATTTTCAATGCCTTTATCTTTGGTACCCACCTTGTGTGTTGGTGCTTTTACATTACCCTGTTTTGAGTATTGATATGAGGTGGACTTAAATGCTTGTCCCAAACTAGTCATGCGAATCAAAATTTCGTCTAGCTTTTGGTGGATTTTGGAGTTATTAGAAGTTTGGGGTTCACTAACATTTTTTATTCTTTTTTTATTTTTTATGCAAAACAAAGAAAAAGAACACAACCTTTTTTTTAGAAAAATGCCTAAAGAAAAGTTTTTTTTGTAACCTAGTGCGTGGTGTTCCTGCCTAAACCTTATGCTCTGATACCAAACTGATGTGAAACGTTATGCGCGTGTCATGTAGGAACCAGTGATATACTCAACTCACTGCGTTTCACCAAATAGAACGATTTTCGGCAGAAAGCAATTCAAAACTAACAATGTTGCAAATGAATTTAAATAAGATTGCAAGAAGTTTACACATTTCTAATCTCAGTCGGATTAACAATAATACATGTATTATGCAGGAAAAATTCTAAAGTCAATATCAAATCTAAGTAATCACAAGTTGTAGATTCACGCATCTCACGATATAGTGGGCAATATGGAATAAAGATAATACTTTAGAGATGATTTAACTGATGCATAAATAACTAATAATTAGATTGCGTTGAAATATAATTTACAGATAAACAACTTCATATTCTGTCTTGTAGCTTTATGGACTGTGAAACCTTCCTTAAATCTGTAGTTGTTGAAGATCACATTCTCAGGTATCCTTTGCTTTGACTGTTGTTGGTCTTGAGATGAATAACTTGTTGTTCTTTGGAGCTCTGTTTGTGATCTTGGCGGGAGCTGTGATGGGGCACTGTCGGGTGAATGACGCTAGGAAGGAAGGTGCTGTGATGGGGCGCTATCGAGTGGAGGATGCAGACATTGTGATGGGATGATGTCGAGTGGAGGATGCTGGGGAGGAGGGTGCTGTAATGAAGTGTTGTCGAGTGGAGGATGCAGGCGATGTAGGAGAGAAGGCCTGGAGGGGTGTTGTAAAGGGAAGGAGATAAGAGAGAGGAAACAAGGGAGGGAGTTAAGTGCAGCAGTAGTAGATTGGGACTGAGATGTTGGAAGAGAAAACCGAGAGGGAGGAGGAACCAGAGAGAAGAAAGACAGAGAGGAAAAAATAATAGCAAACAAGAGAATTTTTTTTCATTTTCATTTTCATTCATTATCTCCAAACCAAGTACACACTTGCCTACATATAGGCTACAAACTGATAACTACCCACACAAATTCATTACTATTCACTACTATACAACTACCCATTACTTGTCTCCACTACTAAAGCAAATACAAAGAAATATAAAGAAAATACAAAACAAATACACCAAATCACAAATACACATACTACAAAGACAAGTCAGCAGCACTGATGTCCCCATCAATGTCCCTTGATCAAGATTCTCCTCCCACATTAGTTTCCACACTAGTCTGGGATGTAGAAGATGAAAGGGGGGATGATGATGATGAATTGTTGGATGATTCTTGCGATGAGGATGTTAAGGAAGTGGGGATTGACGAAGGTGTTCGACGAAATGCCGACGAGAAGGAAGACAAGCCTAAGTCTGTGATTCATGATGAGCTCTGGACAACAATTGATGGTGAGGAGGAGGATGTTGCTGCAATTGCTCAATTGCCACGGAAGGAACCTTCCTTGAGTGTTCTTGACTGCAAGTGGGAAATGTCCTTGTGCCTAGGTGAAATCCCAACCCCGGATACAGTTCTGCAGTAGAATAGCACTGTCTCAGTTCTTCTTCCCAACCCCAGACCAAAGAAGGCTAGCAGCACCCAACAACCAGCAGAATCCATTCCTAGAAGCCAGTTTCTTCAAACAGCAAACCCAGTCCAGTTGACTATGATGTCAGTAGTGAGGGTTTAAGAGAAGTCATCAAGAACTGTGATGTTGATGTTGTCAGGAAACTTTTAAGTGAGGTGTGGATGCAAACTACTGTGACAAGCAGGGGAAGCACACTAGAGTCATTGGCGAAGTTTTTCTAGTTTTGAAGGGTGAACTGAGAGGAATGCTATCACAGATTGTATGGAGCTTTGATCCTGGAGGTGGCGCAGTGGAGGCTTTGCAAGAAGCTCTTCCAGGGGACAATGTAGGAGGCTTCAATGTCAAAAGATTGTGGGTCTATGACCCTGGTGGGGAAATTGTCAATGATGAAAAGAGTTTGGAGAAGCATGCCAAGACTGGAATTTCACTTTTTGATCTTGGAGGAGGCCTGCATCACTCTCTCATTGCAATTGTTGTAGAAAGAATGTTTGGGATTGTTGCAATTGGCATTAGGTTCAGAGCTGAAAGGCAGGAGCAATTGGTAGTTGTATTGCTGCTTCAGAACTCCCTGAATCATACATTGCCAGCACTCTGCAACAAGCTTCTTCTTTGTCTGGTCAATGTGTGCTTCCAACATGTCAGATTCTTGGATGTGCTAGCTTCTTGTTCTTTGATTCACATGTCAGTGAACAAATTGTATGGTCAGATGTTGAGATTGCAAGGGCTGCTGTTGTTCAGCCACAAGCATCACTTCAGTTTATTCTTTTCCATTGACCTCAGTACTGCCACTCACTACAGCCATGAAGAAGAGCTCTTGACCTTGAGGACAAGGTCAATTTCAAGGGGCGAGTTTTGATGCAGGCCAGACTTAACATCTGCTACAACGGCATTTGGGAGCTGCTGGAGTGGTGAGAGAGCGGGAGGAAGAAGAGAAAAGTTTAATTTTAGTTTACGGGTTGATAACGGGGCATGAATTGTGGCCCGGTCCAATTGAGTTTCCCGAATCCAATGCAAGAGGGAGAGAGTATAAAAGTGAACTGAGCTCACTGTCCTCTCTCAGCTTGATTTTCCCAATTTTGTAATCTGAGATTGAGCTCTCAATTGTGGGTTGGGTATTATTAATCGATCCCAGTTTCTCTATCAAATCCCTAGATTTCTTCTATTAGTTGCATGTTCTCCTTGTAGATCTCTTGATTGCTGGTTGAGATGGCTTCCAAGTATCACCACCAGCGTGCTCCGACGATCGTCACGGCGAGGTATGCATCAATAACACATTGAGATCCATCAAGACATTAGGCTTTTCCCTTTTTCCCCTCTTTTTCTTTCTTTCCTTTTTTTTTTCCTTTTGTGGGGGTAGAGATGGGGTAGAGGGGTAGATTTATAACTGACATGCCTTTTAGTGGCTTGTATGGTATGAGCAGGGGCTCGTTGCCTGCCATCATCTCCTGGTTTATTTAGCCGGGCTAAGAAACATCAGCCTTGTCATCTCCTGCTGTTGTTTTTCATGTAGCATACATTTAATGAAGCGGATGAGGATCCAATTCTCTGCACACATTTTGATACTTCAAAAAAAAAAATTTCTTGATTTTTATCTTGTCAAAACTTCAAATTCTTGGTGTGGTCGGTCGGGAAAAAGTATTGTTGAGCAGTAAAGATGAGCCATGTTTTAAGTATTGGCCGAGTCGGCCGAGATATCGGCCGATCTCGTTCTTTGCCTGCTGCCGGTACGATATGGGAAATCGTTCACCCATATCATTTGCAACAAAAAACGGCCGATATTTGAAATATCGCCCAATAAATCACCCGATATGAGTCAGCGCAAAATCGGCTGATATGGTTTTATTTTAATTGGGTTCGTATTTTTGAACCCAAACCTGATCTGTCACCCCCACTATATAAGTGTTTGCATCGTTAGGGCTCGACAAAAATCGAGCCCTAATTTTTCTCCTCCGTGAATTGACAGCGACAACTTTTGATTTTCAAGTAAGTAAGATTATATAACTTCTAATCTTATATTTTTCAATTTCATGAAATAACTTATTTATTGCACGATCCACGACTGCGTACAAATGTACATTATTTTTTTTTACTGTATTTGCTTGCATATTATATTATTTTTATTTGGTAGATGATATCTATGACACTTAATCAACTTTTAGTTATAAATATTTCATTATATATTGTGTCCGATATGAACGCTCGATATGCGCGTGTATCCTGATATCTCTCCCGATATCCGATGTCCGATATGAAAAACCCCCATCCGATACGATCCCGATATGCGATATTTAGAACCTTGAAGATGAGTAACAAAATTGGAATAAGAATCTATTTAGGAGGGGAAGTTTCTGATTGACTGGTTTTTGGGTCTCAGTGTTCATGTCTTCTTTTACGGTTTTTCTCAATTCTTGAAAACCAGCCAAAATCACAGAATTATCTTACATTCTTAACATTTTTAAATGGACTTGCAATTTTGATCTAATGTCATGTTCTGTGTCTTACTGATTCTTTTTCTTTGGTGTTCTCAGGAGCTATTACAGGTGCACTCACAATGGATGCTCTGTTCGAAAACATGTTGAGAGAGCTTCAGATGATGCCAAGGCCATCATAATAACCTACGAGGGAAAGCACAACCACAACCAGCTTGCTGGCAAAAGCAGCAATGATCAGCCAGCTGCTGCCACCTCTTCAGTAACCAAGGATGATCAGCGGCATACATCTGACTCTTCAGTTGATAAAAAAACCCTGAACCCAACCCCAACTGCTGGAGAATTAGCCGGGGACAAGGCATTGGAAATTGGAGGTGATAAAGCTCTGGAATCCGCCCAAACCCTTCTGAGCATTGGAATTAACTCATCATCTGGAGAGGAAGCCACTGGAACCAATTCCGGGGGATAATTCGCCCGCTCTTTAGCGAAAATTGCGCTGCAGTTCCTGTCCAAAACTCTTGACCCGAACAGGTTTGATTAAACTTGGAAGGTTAATCTTTCAGTTTTCTGAGCATTGTTGTCAGCTGCTGTTGTATCTGCTCATGTATAGTGTTTGACCTGAGCTCTGTTAGTAGCACCCCCCTATTCAAAATTTACAAACATTTTATCTTTGTATTATCAAAAAGTCCAAGAGAGATTGAGAACGATCCAGGTAATGAAAAATTTGATGCTGCTAGATTAGAACATAATCAAGGCCCTGAATAATGGTGATGTTCATCTCGATGAGTATGATTCACTTGCGCTGTTATATTGAATCATTGGATCTCCATCAAAATAGAGAATGTCTATTGTGTCGAACATGGGTTTTGTTACATTTTTCTTATTTGGTTTGGGTCAAAGTTTCTCCTTAATTGCTTCTACAGTTTGTTGAGAATCTTGTTGTTTCTTTTATCGCCCCCACATAAAAAAGGGTAAATAGAGGAAAAGGTGATGAAAATTTTTATATTGCTGAAAGCCACCCTGCTAGATTAGAAGACACAATGAAGGCTCTGGGTAATGGTGATGTTCATGTGGAAGTGTATGGTTCATTTGCACTGTTATATTCAACTGTTGGATCTCGATCAAAATTGAGAATGCCTATTGTGTCGAGCTCGGATTTTTGTTGCAATTTTTCTTATGTGGTTTGGATGCTAGTTTCTCCTTAATTGATTCTAGGATTTGTTGAGAATTTTGTTGTTCTTTGATAACAAAAACAGGCGAGAATGTTTATTATGTCAACGTTTGCTTAATTATGGTAGTATGTACTCATATGGACCTAGTTCAAAAGGATAAATGAATGGTCCTAAGAAATCGACCAACTAAACAAGACAACGATCGTTGGTAGAAATCATTTGTATCAATAACTGGGGAGAAAACAGTAGGAGGAATCTCAATCGTCACTCCCACCCAAATGCTGAAAATTCAACTGTGCTAATCACAAGCAAACGTTCGACAAACTGCTCATCCTTTATTGTTTTCTTGTTCATTGTTGCAAAAGTTTTATGAGGATCGAAGTGAGTGTGTGGAACAGGGTTGAAACACCAGAATGCAACACAACAACTAAGCCATTTGTACCAAGTATCTGGGGAAAGCTACATGAATCAAAAGAGAATTACGTCGGATCGGGCACATGGATCAGCTTTCTCCACTCATTTCTATCGAGCATAACCCCCCCACTAAGACCTTTAGTCTCTATATTTTGTTGTATTACCTCCATCTATGTTTTCTTTGATCTCCCTTGTGCTCTTTTAGCTTGTCCTAATTTGATACGCTCTACTTGTCGAACTGGCGATTTTCTCTCATCTTCTCTTTTATAGAGGCTACGCGTATCTTAGTACGAATATACTCATTTCTCACCTTATCTCTCCTTGTGTTACCATACACCCAACGAAGCATGCGCATCGCTTCTACATTCATTTTCTGAGCATGATATCTCTTTACAGCCTAACATTCTGTGTCATATAACAAAATTGGCCTAATAACAATCTGATAAAACTTTGAAACACCAGAATGCAAAGCTTTGAAATCTCCGTGCACTAGTTATGTACAACCAAATTGCAAGCAGAAACTGAATTTTGAGAAAAAGGGCAGTTACGGTTCATTTCCCACTATGAAAAGCAAAACCAACACCATTATGCATGCATAAAGAAAGCCATTAGAGATCAAACAGTACTCACCGGACACTTTATACATAAGTGGGACACTAGTTGTCCGGATATTTTGAAAAAAAATAAGAAACATTTCTCACACTTTTTGGACATCATGTTTATATCACGAAGATATTTTCCTTACATTTTCAAAATACTTATTAAATACATGAGAACTCATATGGCACTAGGTTTTGTGTGATTTTTTTAAATAATTTTATTTATAAACTAGTTATAATTAATAGAAGCAATAATTGTTTAAAGAAGAACTTATATATAAGAAAATCTGTGGAAAGAAATTCTTGCATTAATTTGAAACGTAAGCATTTCATTAAAATCTTATTGATCGAGAAACATGTACTGAGAATATACGTGCATGTGTTTGTATTCATAACATTGAATACTTTTAGTTATCTAATACTTGTTCTTGCAATTTTTACAAAAAAATCTAAATTAATTTGAAGAGTTCGCTATCTTGATCGATATGAAACTAAAGATATTACACACACACACATACGGGAGAAGTTTAATACAGATAGAGTGTAATTGAGAGTTTACATACACATATCAAAATACACCATAACACATTCATATACATGACCCAAATCAATGAATGTGATCTACATGTTTTAAAACTCATATGGATCAAATTTCATGTGAATTGAAACTTTCTATCTCTCAAATCAAGTAAATAAGAAAAACGGTTTTTAATATCACTATAGACCATTCAATTTTAGATCATGAGATGAAAATGTTAGAAAGTTTCAATTCACATGAAATTTAATCTATATGAGTTTTAGAACATGCAGATCACATTCAATGGTTTAGATTATAGATATGAATGAGCTACATTGTATTTTCCTAGATGCATGTAAACTTTTATGTTACACACACACATATGGAAAAGTTTTAATACACCTAGGACATAACATAAGATGTTACACCAGCTTATGAAAATATACCGTATGTCACTCATATCCATGATACAAATCATTAATTATAATCTGTATGTTCTAAAACTCATATGGATCAAAATTCATGTACATTAACCTTTCTAACCAACAAATTAAACTAATTAAAAAAAAGCTTTTAAAACCGTTACAAACCATCTATTTTTAGATCATCAGATTTGTGGGTTAAAAGTTTCAATGCACATGAAATTTGATTTATATGAATTTTAAAACATGTGAATCATAATCAATATTCTGGATATGAGTGACATACTGTTAATTTCTATAAGTGGGTGCAACCTCTTATGTTACACTCTAAGTGTATTAAAACCTCTCTTTCTCTAGAGAGAGAGGGGGGGGGACTTGTGTCACTTCGAAAGGATTCGAGGCTGATTCCTTCTCACTCAATTACAATCCCATGACATCTGAATACAAGATCCACCCCGTTGAAGTTGATCTACATTATTCCAAGTAACTAAAAATCAAAAATCATATATTTTGAATACTTTTTGTTATCCATCAAATAAGCACAAAATGGACAACCAAAATAGTGAGTTGTTTAGTTTAACAGTATAAAATATTTAAAATCTAACAAAAATTAATGTATGAGATATTTTAATTGTTTAAATCATGATGAGATGGTCGGACTGAGAATTTGAATGTCTTCAAACATACATCAAAAAATATGTAATTTTCGGCGTCTATTTCACATCTACTTGATAGATGGATAAAAAGTATTTAACATACATATTTTTGATATTTAGCTATTTGAAATATTAGCATTATATTTGAGCGTGAAGAATTTGACTTCCAATCATTCCAGAATGACACGAGTCCCCATGTATATGAGCTTTTCCTCGCGTGTCGCTTTCGTGTCCCGAAAGTGGACGCTACGGATCAAACCAGCAACCACCCCCGAATAATTTACGAGAGAGCAAGGAGCCACATTTTATTGTTGCAGCAATCAAAATCAATCATTAGGTTGCAGGCTCCACAATCTCCCTTTGTTCCTGTTCCTTTCCCTGCAAAAGAATAATCAGACACAAAACAATAATCAATCAGAGACAGACTCTCTCTCTCTCTCTCTCTCTCTCTCTCTCTCTCACAGACACAAAACAATAATCAATCAGAGACAGACTCTCTCTCTCTCTCTCACACACACACACACACACACACACACACACACACACACAGAGACACATCTTCAATTAGGGACAAATCTACAGACAAGGAAGCAGCATTAGATCGTGAACTTTTATACACAGAAGACATGTTCTTCTAAGTAGTGTACAAATGTTGTACAGATGATATTCACCTAAAAACCCCAACACCCCTCTCACACTACACAATATATCTCCTAATGCTATGAAGGAGAGAGTATGGCCAGCCCATCCACAGCTCTAGCAATCTCCAGATCAATAATGCTCAACTCCTCACCACCTGAAGCCCCATTCTCTTCCCTGGCCTCGATGATCCGATCGGTTTCGACTGTGCTCTGTGCCGCCGATGCTGCATCAGCAGCAGCGCCGGACGCACACTCCTCGAAGCGGTAGCAGCTGACTAGGTGGTCGTTGGTCAGGCCGGCCACCTGCATGAAGGAGTAGATGACGGTGGGTCCCACGCTCCGAAATCCCCTACGCATCAAATCTTTGCTGATCACATCGGCTTTCGGGGTTTTCACTGGGACCTGGCGGGGGTAGCGGAATCTACTGATGATTGGCTTTTGGTTCACAAAAGTCCAGCAGTATCTATCAAATGACCCGAATTCCTCTATGATCTACATCAATCATTATTATTAATAAACCATTGTTGGCAGGACCATCAAATAGAATCAGAAAAGGAAACAAATCTATATAACAAATGCTTATATAATAAGCTTTTCAAACAAATCAGGTGCTTCAAGAAACTTTCCTTTTTAAAAAAAACAAAAAAACTGGAAAACATTGGTGGCAGGGTATAATATGGCCAGAGGGATACATTGATTCAGGAAATCAAAGGTTGTAACTGAGCACAATCTAGTTAAAGATTAGAGTAACGACATTTCAGGAAAGTTAAGGAACTCAACTAATATAAACTTACAATCATGACGAAAGGAAATAAAACCTAAATACCAATTGTATAATCACTGCGCATACCATCAATAGCTAGCAAAATAATATGTCAAACACAGACAATAGGAAAAATTCAAGGGAACTCGTATATATGTTTTGAATCATGAGCAGATTATTTTAAGGTTAAAGTACTGTTTAACAATTACAAGTATTTAAACTTTAAAGGCCAGAGAACTTTTAGTAAAATAATGTAGCCAGTAAAACATCCTTTAAGTACTCACTAACTTTTTCCGTAGACTGGGTGATGTAATACGGGCGGATCGCGATTAGCTTCAATCTAAGAAAAGAAAACTAGGGTTTGAAGTAAAGAAATAGAAACGGAAAATTAAGTCAAAGAAATAGAGATAAGAACTAGATAAATTTTGAGCTTCGCACCCCTTACACCACAGGCTTCACCCCCCCTTACACCACGGTCTTCGCACCCGAATCTCACGAACTCATGACTCGAGAAATTTAAAATGAAAGGTTTTTTTAATTCATCATTCCCTCCCAATAAAAAAGTACCAAGACCAAGTTATAGGCTTTTCAAAAGAACATTTCTCGGATATAATCGATGTATTAAAACACAATAAAAACAACTAAACTCAAGAATAAACCAAGGCATAAAACACTGGTGTGATGCCCTCATCATTTTCCTCAGGGTGGGAGAAACTCAACTCTATCAAGTGAGGGCTCTTCTCACGAAGCATCTCAATCGAACGAAGGTAGTGGCTATGGCAACAATACGTGTACATCACATCGAAACAATGGTGGTTGAGGTGGAACTGACCTCTGTGACGGATCGTCTGTAAAAGAGGATAGTTCGATCAAAGCATCGATAGTAGACATAGGCGTATCATCCCTGCTGAAGACAGAACTGATACCAGGATCACATGAAATGTCTAACTCGTAAGCAATGAAAGCACTCATCTTTAAAATACTATCAAAATCTATACGTCACGCGTGCAACTTCCTCATGACCGCAAGGTGACTCGTAACCATCACCTTATTATCAACTACAAATTCTTGCAAAATACTATATGGATATGTAGCAAATTTGTAGGTGCATTGCAAATTTCTATCGACCTCGTGATATCATCAATATGTGCAACATGCAAATGCAATGCAGTAAGCACTCTGGGCATATTTCTTAAAGATAGGAAAAGAATATATCTGGGATGCACAAGAGGGCACACATCTAACCCCGCAAATGGAGGTATATTGGACACGGACACAAACTCTAAACAACCAGAAAAAGAAAAAGCACTAGCAATCACATGTTGGATCATAACAAAGAACTCTAATAACTCACTAAAATATGACTCGGTAGGAACAAACATAAAACTATCTTCAGCACAAGAAAACTCAAATGACTTATTAGGCACTGCGGGTATAATAGGCTCAATTATATCTCAGCCACGTCATCACGAGTGCTATTAAAAGATATGTGGACCTCATCAATAATCGATGTGTCAGAACCAACTGATATACCTTCAATTATACTAGCAGCCTTAGAAAAAAACGTAAACATTCTCAACAACCTTTGAGTCGTCAACATCATCACTAGGTACAATTCTAACATGTTGACTCTTCGAGGAGGCACTTATAATCATAATATCCATATCCTTCACACTTAGAACACTGGGTTTTGTCATTGACTAACGTTTTGAAAGTCAAGTTTATTGTTAAGGCAACATCAAAGGACTTTTCAACGTTGTCTAAATCATAGGAGCCAGTGATCACAACACGCCTTATTTTGGGCCTTAAACCCTAAATAAACCTAGTTATAGTCTCAGAACGGTGTTCTCTCACATAATTACGACGAGTTAAGTTTATGACTATGTAATTACGAACGGACATATGACCCTGGCAAAGTTATGCAGTTGGTCAACTTGGTCTAAGAGGTGGTTCTTATAATATTGACTAGTCATGTAAGCCACAAATGCAGAATCAAGCAAACAAGCAGATGCAGTGGAGAATTCTAGAGTCATGTAAAACTAGATGCGTACACTAAGTGAAAATAAAATATTCTAAAAGCTCAAGTCCTAAATGCAAAGAAAATGCACTCCTAAATGAGGAAAAGTGAAACACTGATGCACCCACTAAATAGAAGCAAATAACAATTCAACCAACAGATTATCACAATCCAAATAGTAGTTGCAAATAATTTAATAATTAATAATTCAGCTCAAATTAGGATATCACCTGAGGGGTGAGTCTTTCACGCCCAAACGTAAAATTTCTCTGAGAATCCTCAGAGAAATACTCACTACTGAAGTTGAACGTCACGCACAAGGTCCTGGAAAAGCGGTAGCACGAGATGGAAGAAAGTTGTTTCGAACTGAGCCGAAATCAGGCTGGAAATGAGTGCCCAGAACACTACTCTTCTGTTGCACGAACAGTATTAGCACCAAACACAGACTTGAGGAGATTGAATCTGCTATTCAACGGATGTGAACTCTTTCCAATGGCTTCGGGACCCAGTCACGAACCCAACGCTTCAGACAAAACTCAAATCGGACTCCGAACGGGCCTGAAATGGTCTCTGAAGCTTGTTGTGTTGCACTGTTGACTGAGGTGGCTCAGTCGAGTCAACTCGATTGAGTTGACTTAGTTGCCCAACTAGAATCTGGTTTGATTTGGGCTCAACCTGGATCAGACCCGGACTGGGTTAAGTTGGAAACGGATCAAGTTGGGGTCTGGTTAGTGGATCTGACCCAGATCAAACCCGATTAGCTAACAAGCTATTAGGTCGGGTCAGGCTTAAAACATACCCAAATGAATCTAATGTCAACCCACCAATAGCTCTCTCCTGCTCGAAAACTAGGGCTTCAGACTCCTTTGATTTGGCGACGAAGCACGGGCGGGCGATGGTGCAGCGGTGACGACGAGGAAGCGGTGATGACCCAGCAGCGCCAACGAGGGAGAGGAGGAGATCGCGGTGGTGATGCAGTCGAGGAGGTGGTGAGGCTCTGGCAAGGACGGTATCGCTCTTGCAAGGGCAACGAAACCCCAATGATGCTCTGGTGAAGACTATAAAGCTTCAGAGGGCTTCATGGAGTGAGAAAAGTTAGAGATCAAATGAGATTGGTGCCGTTGGAGATTGGCTCTGGCAGTGGTCGAAGACGATGACTTTGTGGAGGTTGATGGAGGAAGGCGGTGGTTAAGGCAATTGAGTAAGAAGGTGGTGATGACACTGGCAGAGGAGATTGATGTTGTCGGTTCGGTTGGGGCAGTCGGCGGCGTGGTGTGCTAGGCGCTTGTCGTTGGCGAGTGCAAGAGTGGCAGCGGGAGGCGGCGGGAACTGGAGTTTGAGTTTTGGGTGTTGCAGTGGAAAGAGGAGAGGACGAAGATGTAAAGTGTAATTTGGGATTTTTTTTTTTAATTTTCGACGGAAGATGAACATTAAGGATTTGGATTTTCTGGGGATTTTTGAAGGAATTTGAGAATGTTTTTGCTACAGTTTTTTTTTTTTTTGGGAAGGTCAGATCTGTTGTTGGGTTTTATTTTTTGTAATAGATTTTAGATTTGTTCTAGATCTAGGGTTACAGATCTGAAACTAGGTTTGAGAGAGGCTAAGGTTTTTGGAGAAAGAAGAAAATTTTGAATGAGATTGGGATCAAAACTCTGATACCAAATTGATGTAATACAGGCGGATCGCAATCACCTTCAATCTAAAAAAAGAAAACTAGGATTTTGAAAAGAAAAAAAATGAGAAATTAGAGTTTTAAAACAGAGATAAAAATCATATAAATTTTGGGTTTCACACCCCTCATACCACGGCCTTGACACCTCTTACACTACGGACTTCACACCCCAATCTCAAGAACTCATGACCTATATTGCATGGACACAATAACATTGAAATGGACACGAGACGCGAACACTTGACAAATTCTTTAAAATACACACAATACGTGTCCGACACGCGTGTCCGAACACATTTTGGACAGACACGGGCTTCATGATAAGAGTGTCCGCGCTACATAGTCATGGCTCGAGAAATTTAAACTTGAAGTTTTTTAATTTATCATTCCCTCCCAATAAAAAAGTACTGATGCCTATTTTTAGGCTTTACAGAAGGGCATTTATCGGATATATCCGATGTACTAAAATACAATAAAAGTAACAATTACATTTAAGAATAAACTATGGCATAAAACACTGGTGTGATGTCCTCATCACTGTGATATATGCACATGCAGTGAATTTGTGGTGCTTTCCAGCATTTTTTTGAAAAGCAACATAGTGTTCAATGCGCCTAGAACAAATATTCAACAAGAATTGCACAATATTTTATTGACAATTCAACCTGAAATATTTGATCAAACTGATGCCATGCTTTAGGCATAAAACACTGGTGTGGTGCCCTCATCACTTGGATATATGCACCTGCAGTGAATTTGTGGTGCTTTCCAGCATTTTTTTTTAAAAAGCAACATAGTGTTCCTAGAACAAATATTCAACAAGAATTGCACAATATTTTATTGACAATTCAATCTGAAATATTTGATCAAACTGATGCCATGCTTTTGTATTGCAATCAATATAGTAGTAACCCTTTTAAATTTAAGGGGATCTAACTAGAGCACCCACATCAAGGAAATAAACACAAGAAAAGAAACACATGGTGACATAAAAGGAAAGGGAAGAGTACAAGGAACATACTTTGAGTGTCTGCCGTGCATTTTCAATGACTGCACGCAGCTTTGGCTCCGATAATAAGGAGTTGGTGATGCTCCCTGGTGCTAAAATCTTCTTTTCGTTTAATTTAGAGACCAGGACCGGGTCAAAATCCATGAATACTTCCCTGTAGGAAATGATACATGAGAGAGAGATCACGTATCAATAGTTCCGAGTTTCAGCAGGCAAGTAGAGCACCTGAATATGTGCCTTTTACTGAGGATTGTTGGCCAACTGAGCTCCGCCAATGCCCCTGAGAGTATAAGTAGTTCAAACAGTTTTCTGCAAGATGGTCATAATATCAGACACCCTATAGCGCTGTTAGTTTTTGCCATTTTATATATCGTCTCACGGAAAGAAAGAGAACATGGTTGGTTGCTTACTTATCGTCATGGATCGGAACTCCCCATTCTTCATCATGGAAAGCGGCATAGCATGGATCTGTTGAAGCACATGAACAATGCATGAGAGAAGCGAACTGCAGATAAGTTAGGGGATATGGCTCTAAATTAAGTTAAACCTACAAACCAAACAGCACTAAATAATCTGTGCGACACAGTAACAGAGATAAGAGGGGGGATATCAATTCAAGCAATCTCAAAATCAAAACATAAAGGTAGTACACATAACGGCCAATTATCATGAAAGCTTCACCCCTCCCCAGCCTTGGCTAAGCATGTATACTCCACATTAAGGTAACATAAGTGGTGCTAAGACGCTATATACCTGCATATGGAACTAATTGGTATCCCACTGACGTTTTGCCAATTATATACTACTTTCGTGCAGTAACCATTTTTTCTTTCTGAAAAAAATATAGAACCTAGTTGAACTTGAGTGATCATGCAAAGTCCAGATCATGATAATAGAAAAGCGACAAAGATAGTGTTGAAATGAGGCAGTGCTACAAATAAATGATGTTATGAATACTTAAGATCGTTTTGGCAGTGCTAAAAAATAATCACTGAACGAGAAAAGAACTATGGATATTGACTGAAAATATAAAATCAGTATTCCAGAAATATACCTTCTGAGAGAGCTGCCAGTACAAAATTAAAATTTATGGAGATGTAAACAGCAGGGGCAGAGGAAATAAAGCTAATATAATAGATCTTTGGACTGGAAGAAAGCTTCAGTGCTATGGTTCCAGAAAAATGTAGGATCTTTCCTGGTTCCAGTTTTGATATACCACTGATACGTTGGTATCACAAAATTGGAACCAGAAAGGCAACAACATTATGCTAGCTTGCTAACAAAAGTTAATATCCGTTGATAGGATTCCTATATAAGAAACATTTCAGTTCACATTTTCCTTTATGGGTACGAGGAAAATTCAGGATTTACACAAAAACAGGTACGGGAAATCCAAAATGGTATTTTGGCTATAATAACAGCACTATCAAATCTTGGACATGAAAGTCCTGCCCTACCCATTTAATTCTTGTGCCATAAACAATAATTAAAGATCCAAGGAATAGCTGAATAGCTGAATAAGTGTTGCAAGTCAAAGGGTACAATGTCTTGAGTCTTGACACGTTGATGGAATAAGTTTATATACAAACCTAACAAGGGCAAAGGAATAGCTGACTAGGTGTGCTACTTGCACAGTTGCACTAAAATACAAGCTTGACCAGGATATAAATAAATTTGTTATTTGGCACAAATTAGTGTTTAGCTGGAACTATTGTCATTATTACACTTATGCCACTTATCCTTTTGCAAAACAGCACTAAGTAAATCATTACAAAAACATCCATCAACCTCTCAATGGATCATGTACATAGAGCTAACAATGATAGGAAGGGCATAACAACTTCAAATAGATCCACAAACACAGAGGAATGTGCGGACACATTGTGAAGTGGGAGAATAGAGAAAACTCACATCGATACAATTTGATTTTAAAAAAAAATGCAAGTTCTCAATTTGTAGAATAACTGGTACTTAAGGAGCCCTAAGAAGCACAGATGGGGACCTGGCAACCAACAGGAAAAAGCTAGATCAACTGTGGGAAATTTAAATACCAAGTTCTAAACTCAAAAGACAAAGGATAACCAGATAACAAGGCTGAAGCTTCTAGTCTATACCACAAAGTAGAAACATAACGAAATCCGGAATATGTTCAGTGTGAGAAGCAAAAAATCACTCATAAGATTAAAACCTACACCAAAAAAGCTGACAAATGAAGGAAACCAAGAGAATGCCAGGGATGACAAGGATGGCTTCCATGCTAAAAAAGAAATCTAATCTGCGATGTTGGGCACACATGAATCGTGAGGATGGGTAGAAAGAACTAGAAACTATTAAAAAAAAAACATCAAAACAAATGGAACTTTTAGACGTTAAGAAATGTTACTACTATTCATAACCATTCATCATGTAAAGAACCAACAATCAAATTAACTAAACCTAATGAATTGCCATTAAAACACAAAAAGGACTCCTTAAAATGTCAGCATCTTGATAAACTTTAAAATAAGAAAGATGAACTTCAGACTCTGCAATAACATCAAACAAATGGATCACCAGGGTATCATCGTAAAGAGCACCATATAAGCCAATTGCGTAAGTAATGTCAGTGGAAGCGAGTTGAAGAATTGGGACCCAAGGAAGAAAAGCTTGACCCGAGAAGGTCCAAAAGAGGTAGAAAGTTACATAGAAAACACTGGGAATGAGAAATTGCATCCTTGCAAGAAAGATGCTGAAGCATTATAAAGGGGCCTTAGATATGCAATAAATAGTTTTTATTCGGTCCCCAAAGTGGGAAGAACACAGTCCAGACTCCAGAGATTCCAAACCACCTGATATTGCTTAACAAGAGGTGCCAAGATGCCATCTATACCTCTTCAGGTGAACAAACACATTTTTGAGGTGAATAGTCACATTTTAAGGTGAATAAAGATTTCCACTAGGGGATCCTCCATATCATAGGAGAAATGAATACATTTTTTTGGTGAAATGACTACATTTTTTTGGGGATTCAAGTGAAACACATCTGTAAGGTGGATAAAGGTCTAAACATTTGTAATTTTTCGACATAAACGGACAAGTGTGTCAAACCCAGCTACATTGGACATGTGAACTTTAGTAGGGGCTCCTCCATATCATAGCAGAAATGACTGCAAACGAAATAAATAAAATCTAAGGTTCCATTTGGCAACAGCATACACTATGTTTGATGTTTCTAAATGCCGCCTAAAATGAATTTTTGCAGGACTCTAATTTTACCTTAGTAGATGGTGCAAAGATAATAGTCTTTGCAACTAACCATATAATGCTCCTCGCAACCCAAATTATAACTCTGCTCGAACAACGTTATGACATTTCCCGACAACATCAAAAATGAACAATGACATAGCATGTAGTTTTATCTTAGTAGCCTGCGCAAACAGATTAGTCTTCACAAGTAACCATAGGATTCTCCAGCAGCAATAATGACCTGCTAAACTAACTACTAGATAATCTAGTCATAGTTCTATTCCCCAACGCCCACGCGACCCCGCCGCCCCCCCCCCCCCCCCCCCCCCAACCCACCCACCCCCCCCCCACCCCACCCAAACAACCCAAAAAGAAAAAAGAAAAGAAAAGAAAAAGAAAAGAAAAAATTAAAATAAATAAAAGAAGTAAATTACTGTCAGAAAAGGAGAAGAGAACGAGAAGCACACCAGTGTTTTGGGTCACCCAGGTGCACCTCCTTTTTCCATCTCCCTGCTCAGATGACGAATTCATCAATTCACCATTGGGAATTATTTTGGGCACTATTTTCTCGGGCCTCGGGATGCTCTTCCTCCTCCTTCCACTAAACCCAACTCTCCCAATTCTCCCAGTCGACGCCCGGCTAACAAACGAATCAGTGGACACATCTGAAGAACACGAAGCATCTAGAGACAAATTCGAGTTTAGCAACCACTCCTGCCTCCTCAAAACTGAAGCCGCACTGTAATTTACATTCACACTCTTCAGATCTCCACCCAAGTTCGAGCCTTTCTTCCGTTCCTCGTCAACTGTCTCCGCTTTCCTCAAACTCTTCGAAAGTGCCGGCTTCCTCGCACCTGTCGGTGACCTTGCCTTGTTGCCCGCCGGCACGAGGACTGGCCTCGCCTCCGATTCGTCCACATTCATCGACCGGACCTTGGGAGCCCCCGACATCGTCGGAGGAAAAAGAAGCAAATAAACCAACAAAAATGCCTCCTTTATGCTCAGATCTCCACTCACCTGCTCCAAACTTCTGCTTGATGTCGATAATTTAGGTAGGTGCGAGGTCCAATCGGACGCTCACCGCTCGATCCCGTCGCCATCACAAGAATCGTTCAAAAGAAAAGGCCTTAGATTCGTCCCCCTAATGCCCCCAATTTTAAAACAACTACGGTTGGATCAGCTCGAAACCCTAGTAAACCGGCGGACTAACTGAAACGAGGGTTTTCTCGGGTTCCGCTCGGGATTCCAGCAGAAAGAACGGACTCATCGTGCGGCATTGCCGGAATCGGGGATCAAAACCCTTGAATCTCGCCAGTGGCGCTCGGATCGAAGGCGTGCAACCCTAGATAACTGGAGAGAGAGAGAGAGAGGAAATAATTGCTTGTTGAAGACGATTGAGAGATTTTTGTACTGAGAGAGTGTCTACAGCAGAGAGAGAGAGAGAGGAGGGAGCGAGGCATCGGATGGGTACTTGCTAATTATATTGGCAACCGGCTGTAACCGGTTGAAAGCAACCGGTTCGGTATACGGACCACGGTGCGACAGAAAAGGGGACCGGTTCCCGTTGTATTTGCTTGTAGTTTAGTTTTTGACCTTTTCAGAAGCACGTGAGATGCACGTAAGTAGAAAGCACGTGGGATGCGCCTGATGATTGATGGGATCGAGATGAGTGCCCAAAGCCAAAGAGAGCGCTCTAAATGCAAGTCAAAAGAGAGGTTCGTTGTGAAAAGTTGTGAGGCAGAACGTTTTTTTAATCGATTCGAATACTAAACTGTTCGTATTTAATTTGATTTAAAATCTTTGAATTCAGATACGAATTCGAATATGTGTATTATCGTCCAAATTCGAATTCGAATTTCCTCTTTCCAATTCGAATCGGATCGAATTTTTCTCGAATATTAAAATATTCTTTCATTTGTGCATTTAATATTTGAATAATTGAAAATTATTTAATTAAAAAATTATTTACTTCAATTTTATTGACAATATTGTAATTATATTTAAGAATCACGCATTCCGTAAAGAGAGAACTAAAAAAAATCGTTTGAATTAGATTTAGGATACTTTATGCCTGACTTTTCAGTTTCACATAAATATTTTACATAAGATATTTTTAAAATTTAATTATTATAAAATATCACGAAGTAAGATGCAAGAATATTTATGTATATAATATTATATTTTATAAGTAGTTAAGTACATATGTATTAAACGAATAGTTCAATGAACTAACAAATCGGATACTAAAATGTTCAGATTTGATTCGTTTAAATTACGAATAGTAAAAGATATTTGTTTACATTTATATGAGCAGTCAAATCAAATTCGATCGAATAATTCAACGAAAAATTAACAAATTATTTGTTAATTATTCTATTCATTTTCACTCCTATTTTTACCTCCATTTGTTTAGAATGGAAATGTGAGGTGGGAGGTGAGGAGCCACTTTTTTTTATCTCTATGTGTTTAGAAAGAAAATTAACTTTCTTTTAATAATTAAACGAGAAACAACAAAAGAAAAAATTACAACTAAACAGATCAAATGGGGTCTCCACAAGACATGAATATTCCGGGGGGGGGGGTGTGTGATGTAATGCTAATCAAACCAGCAGAGCATGCAAAGCAAAGCTGTCTGGTGGCTGAGACAACGAGAGGAGGAGAAGAAAAATGAAAAAGCAGTCGAGCACATAACAAGAAGGTGGGGCCCTTTGTCTTAAATAATTAAAAAAATATGAAAAAGAAAAAAAGAAAAAGAAAAAAGGCATATAACAAGAAGGTGGGGCCCTTTGTCTCACAGACTAAATAGCTTTGTCAACCATTTCATTTTCCTGCTACTACTGCTAGTAGTAGCTGCTTATCTACCAATTAAATTATTAATTATACCTAAACCTTCTATTATTAGAACTAACATACAAAAATAATCCATAAACAATAAATAATTAGAAAAAAAACAGAATGTATGGATAAGATACGCTCCCTTCCTCTGCCCCTTTTGTTTAACACAACGCCAGCTCAACAGTGACGCAGAAAAAAGAAAAAAAATTCGTTACAGTCACTTATTTCTTAACGTAATTAATAAAAAAAACTCAACTTTATAATTTATTTTCCCTCATTCTCATTCACGATAACAAAAAAGCGCTCATTCAGATTGAATCCTTCTTCTCATACAATTTTATTTATTTATTTTTTAACTATTTTCTCAGATTCAGACGTTGTTCTTTTCATTGCAGGTGTGAGTATCGCCGCGAGCACCTTCAACACTATGGATTATTCGATCTTAATCTCGAAACGAAAGAGGAGATCAAATCGAATCAGTGATATAACATGGGGAGAGTCAGTCAAAAATAAGAGATTTTTTGTGAGAACTGCAATCATGATCACAGTTTTATAAAGACTCATAAATATGACATTTTTATGAGGATTTCAATAATGATCGCACTCTTAATAAAGAAGAGTACGATTATGATCGCAGTCCTATAAAATCTCAGAAACATAACATTTTTGTGAGGACTGCGAGCACTCAGAAATAAGGCATTTTTTTTGAGTACTTTGATGATCATGATCGCAATCCTAATATAAACTTAGAAATAAAGTAATTTGTGAAGATTGCGGTATCACAATCTTTAGCTTAATACTACTGGGACATTTAAGTCTTTTTCACCGCTCTAAAGCGTGTTCAATAGTGTTTCTTCGCCGGACATATTAGCGACAAACCCTCAGTAATGCTTCTGTGTTTGACACGTGGCTGCATGCTATTTTTTTTTTAAAAAAAGTGGTTGAAGTAAATTAAATTTTGCGAATGAGTTTTTTACTAATACGATTTGACATTGGTGACTGAAACGAAATTTCTCAAAAAAAAAAAAAAATAAGAAAGGAAAAAAGATAGAAGGAACGGTTACCAACGAAGAGGCGGCGGCCTGCAACGCCCTGCAACTGCAACCGCGATCGCTATAAAAAGAATATTAAAATTTTAGTCATTTGAAAGTACAAATTCAACCATAAAATACAGAAAAATCTGATGCCAGTTCTGTAACTGTCCAGGTTATGATCAATTTGGGATTTCAAAGAAAGGGTCGCAAGGCACCTCGGATGAACATTGCACCGTCTTGTATAACAAGGAGAAGGTATCAAATACGGTGTCAGTGATTTCTTGTATATATATTCTTTCTACATTCAGTAATATTTTTGCAAACTTTGTTATTGTATAATTAATGGAAAATGGCTCCCAGGAAATTCATTAAAGATTATATAAAAACTCTCATCTCAAGTGTTAGAACTATTCCTTGATGAAGGTGGAACATCCTGAACGAGGTACATTTTGGGTGTCAGAATCACCGTGTGTCCCTAGAAGCGTATTTGTGCGGGTCAACGGTGCCATGTATTGCTACTTGGGCCTGTTTGGTTATCGTAATTCATCATAAGTTATAATTTGTAAGTAGTAAAAATTTTCTTACAGTTGTAAATGAGTTACATGTAAATAAGTTTTACGGTGTTTGATTGGTAATATAAACTTGTAAGTGAGAAATTGTATTGTATTTTACGGTGTTTGTTTGACATAATGTGTAAGTCGTAAGTGAAAAAATTCACCACAAAATTAACTATACGGCGATTTAAAAATATCAAAAATACTAAGAATAGTAAATATTGATAATATATAATTATTTAATAAATTAAATAATTAAAAATTAATTTAAATATATTAAAATATAATATAATAAATAATTAACTAAAATATCTAAAATTATTAAATATTAAAATACTAAAAATTAAAATATTAAGTATTAGATAGTTATGTATAAAATTATAAAATAATTAAATATTTAAAAATTCCATTAAAAATAAAAAATGCCAATAAATACTATAAATACTAAAATATAATATTTTAAAAATTAATTAATTAAAATAAATTAAATATATTTTAAAAATAACATATTTAATATTAAATAACTAAAAATAAATTACATATATTACATATAACATACTAAATAATTAAAAATATTAAATATTAGTAAATATTAAAAATATTAAATGCAAAAAAAAAATTAAATTATTAATAAAAACTTTAATCTAATAATTATATTTAATCTAATAATTAAAAAATTCTCATAATTTAAAAAGATTAATCTAATAATAAAAATATATTAATCTAATTACAGTTAACTTTCCACAATACATATTTGCGTGACTACAAAATTAACGTTAATGTTGCAAGTAAGCTGTAACTGGGATTTGCATGACCACAAAATTAACTGCTTGTGTTGCAAATAGATCGTAAGTAAGATGCGAGCGTATTTTACGATTTACGACGAAACAAACACCATAAGTCGTAAAAAATCATCATCAGTCACTTGTGACTTGCGGTCTTTTATAACGAAACAAACAAGCGCTCGGGCGATACCCATTTTTGTTACCTTGACATGATTTCCACACATTTCAACTCAAGAGAATTGAAGCCCCGGGGTTTCAGCTTCCAGATTGTAAATACAAACCTTGATGAATTCAGTCATCGTGCGCGCAGCCGAAGCGCGTTGGTCGCGTGGCAACACGTCGCATCATTGCCTCCTAACTTGCCGGTTGTATATTGTGGAGGATTCAACACCCAAAAAGAGTCAAAAATTTGTCCAGCGGATGTGGCCGACTAGTGATCTTAGGTTTATTAAGAGTCTCGCTCACTCTTAGGTTACCATTTTGAGCCTCATCAATGATATATTCATAATATATTTAATTTGGACCACTGTGACTGCTGATCAGATTCTGAGTTTGCTCCCCAGTGATCGTCAATTGAATCCCGATATACAATGTTTTCCTAGCAACAACATAACACAGAGCTAATAGATGTCTTCTGGTTGAGCTATCTTTTTATAGGTGTCATTTTGGATCTTTCTGTTTGGCTGATTATCCTCATGATAGTGTATTGATGAAATACCGAGTGCTATAGGTTATTCATATGCATGTGAAATCAGAAGTGAAATGTGTAACTGTTTTTTTGTTAAGAGTAAACGGTGGGCTCCAGGGGTCTCCCGCATTTCATTGATAAGATTTTAATGAAAACACCGAGTGCAACGTGTAACCGTCGTTGATTTTAATGAAAACACCCAGTGCAACGTGTAACTGTTGTTTAATGAATAGTTTAATATTTGTTAGTTGACTAAACCAAGACTTTAAGAGATTTTGAGCTATGGTTTTGGATATTCCATCTTCCTATTGGATGACAATCAAAGTTCTACTGGTCTTCCTATCAAATGACGATTTAAGTTCTTTAGGTCCATCAATTTGAGAAAACGAAAGATGCTTCCAAGAATTCAGCTTGCACATAGGTCTTCAAATCTGCAAAAGATGCTTCCAATCAAATGACAATCAAAGTTCATTGTGCGCGCTTTTGCGCACGTGTGCTTTTAAAAAAAAAATTAACCCAACGCTCAATCTCTCCTTGCGCATAAATTTTCTTGAAATTTTAGAAACCAACCAATCATTTTCAACTCTTTCCTTCCACCTCTGATCTGCATCCTCGATGTTGCTGATACTAAGAGGAAACGGAATATTGTCAAGTTCGATACCAAAATTCTAGATCAATACCGAGATTTCAAGCCTCACACCCTACTTGTGTTAATTTTATTTGGAATTGGATAAACTGAGTTCCAGGTACTACATGTCCCGCTTTCCTTTCAAGTGTCAAAATCTCCGGTTCGGTTCATATGTGTAAGCCACACACACATTATAAGAGGTTCAATCTCGTATTGACATATGAGATTGATTCTCTTATAATATTATAAGAAGTTCAAAAACTTTAAAATTTTGTCCCACTGTAACCTTTACATCTTATTCACGTGTCAATACGATATTGATCCTCTTATAATATATGTGTGGCTCAAATACATGAACCGAATTTCAAAACCTCCTCTCTATGTTACTAGATTTATGGCATACGCAACAAAAATGTTTAGTTTTTTCAAGAAGCGTGTAAGGTTATCAATGTGGGGACGTGTTGTAGGTAGGTATCATCCATTAGACAGTCAAATTAGAAATTGAAATTGAAAGCCTACCATTTGGGGTATGCGCTGTGAACAGGACACGTGCAATGTGCCTTGTTCTATTATCTTTTTCTCCTTTCCTTTTTCTGACTCTTAAGAAGAACGGGAGGAAAACTATTCATCTATTTCCTCCGTATTCTAGTTACCTTTGGACCGAGATGGGATTGAATTTATTGAGATCAAGAATGCAACAGCCATGTCCAAAATGTTCTCACGCTATCAAGAAATTTCATGTAGATGATAGTGGCTTAACTGGGATGGCATATGGAGAGTCCCAATCAGCATCAAAGATTTCCTGCAGCTGTGCTACAATAGCAGGATGGTATGTACCGAAGCTCACGCCTGCAGTCGTGTAGAAATAGTCCCATACGAGGTTGCTGGTTCCAATGTGTGCCCGGACATCACTGGCTGCATACTTGCCGTGGTTGACTCTAGTGTAAGCTGGGTAGATGTTTCCAGTGGGCGTCCCTTTGACAATGGAGGCTCCAGTCTTTTCGTACCCAGGCACCTCGTAGTATTTGATCTCAACTTTGCCGGCACAGTTATTGTACTTCGACGACGTGCACAGGACGTTGGAGTACAGGAGCGACTTGAGGTACTGATCGGTGTTCTGAATGAAATGTGCCCAATGGGCCACTAATATTTTGACTGTCGCGTTTTTGGAGAAGACGACCTGTTCAGATGCTACAGGGTCAGAATTTGTTCTGAAGAAATGGGTAATGGGTGTGTACAAGCCGAAGTGAAACAAACAAACAAACATGTCGGAAAACAGAATGCAGACTAATGCCCAGGATTCACTGGTGTGCAGCATTTCTTGCTGCAGACTTCAAGACCATGAATGAGGCCACTAAGAGCTTATTAGTTAATTGGAATTTTTATCTGGAACTGAAACAATTGTTTTAGTAGATCATTTTCTGGAACCAGGACATTTTAAGTACAAACATTTGGAAACAACTGGCGAACGTTTGGAACAATTAAATAACTAGAACTAGAAAACTAAAATATTTTTCATTTGATGACATGGCATCTTACTTTATTTAATTTTTCAAATTACTATATTAATTATTACTTAAAGAATATTTATAAATAATTATTAATAATAATTAGTGATAAAAAATTATTATTTTATTACTTTTCATGGTATTCACTATTGATGTTTTTAATGACATTAGCAAGTAATAACATTAATAAATAATTATGATTATTTTGCATTACTGATTTTTTTTTTAGGACATATTTTCTATAAGCACTTTGATCATATCCAAACAGAACGTTTTCAATAAAAGAAGGCAAAGAATTATTGCATAGTAGCAGATTGATAGTAGGCAAGCATATGATTCCAGCTTGAAATAAAAATATAAGCAACTAGCATTGCCGAATTCATGAAGATGCACCATATGTCATCACTAATAACAAAATATAGGAAAAAGTGCATCTAACATTACCTCTGATATTGCAGATGATAGGGAGGACCAGTAAATTGTTTGTTTTACATACTCAGATTGCCCAAGCCAATCCATGGTACTGATTCTGACAGTTCCCCCAACTCCCACAGATTTAATGGTCTCCACCCATGCCTGCTCATCAGCCTGGAACTTACCAAATGACAGCTGCAGGATACATCGTGATCAGTAAACTCAGATAAAAAGCATTTTCCGATATAAAAATTATTCAGATATATTATGTCAGATGCAATAGAATTTATAACATTGGTGAGCTCAGCTATTTCCCCAAGCACCAATGTCAGCTTTGTGCATGTGATTTTCTATTTAATACGTTACCAAAACGAAAAACCAACAAATATTAAAAGGCAACTATCTGCAAATTTTTTTTTAAAAGAGCAAGTTGAAGTGTAAAGTTTTTTCAAATTGCTCGCGTTTAAATAAATAAATAAAAATTATGACCATAAAAATGCTGAAGGAATGACTCTGCAACATTTTACGTTAGATTCATCCTCTCCTGGAAATCCACCAATTATCTATATCCCAGAGGAGATCTACTCCCCGCTCAGGCCCTCTCCCACTCCGGACCCTATTAGAATATGGATAGAAATCAACGCAAGTCTTACACTGCATTAATTATTTTAATAAAACACTATCACTAATTAGATGATTCTTTAAATCACCATAACTTTTCATTTTTATCTCAACTGCAATTAACTTATATGCACTGTTACATGGACTGCAACTGCATCTCTCAAGTGTCCGTGAGTTGACAAGTGCCCAGCACAGTAATGTGCCAAAAATTTGGCTGTAGAACAGGGCTATATTCATATGTGTGCATGTGAATATGCTTATACTACCAACATAACCAATTAGTCCATAGTTGACAAAATTGATTCCAACTTTTACTTGACATTGTTGCAGCTTGTGTTTTGCATGTGAAGTGCAATATTGAAGTGGAAAAGTAATCATCTTGTATCTTAACTATAACATGTTGATGGAGCATCCTACAATAATCCTCAAAGTGCACAAGTGTTTCACTGCCTGAAACATAAAAAAACTGATATATCAAGTGCTCGAGTAAAACTGTTACATGAATAATAGATAAAAAAATCTAAATTGCAGATAACAGGCATGCACTATGGGGGCACCTGCACATAAATCCTCCTAACTATCATTTCCTCCACTTTTACCCCATTGGTCCCCGGCGACATGACTTTCTCCATAGACATGACCACTTCTTTTTTAATCCATGTGACTCTTGTATTATTGGGGTATCTGGCTAACCCCTTCACATGACCCCCTTTGGATAGAAAGGTAACGGCATCTGGGTTCAGGGAGCAAATTGGTGAAAATGATAGTAAAGGGAGGTAATTGAAAGTTCACCTAGAGGGGGGGTGAATAGGTGATGACTAATCTAATGGTCACTTAATGCCAAATGATGCGGAAGCTAAAAACAATTATGACAAAATTAATCTTTTTACGCTAAACACTATGTGTAACACAAGAGTGTAGCCGAATTCCCCGTGAAGGGCTCTGGACTAACTCCTCTAGATTCCCCTTGAATGGGTTGAGGTGCCGCGTTGGCTCTCTTAGTTGAATACAAGTGTTAGCAAACAAACCCAAGCAAGTATATCAATATGAGCACAAATGAATATATCAAGCATATAAAGATAGACAATGAGAGTATGCAAGATATAAAGACAAAGAGAGAGAGAGTGAGCAATCGCAAACACAAGGGATTTGTTTCGAGGTTCGAGCACACTTGCTCTACATCCCCGCCTTCGACACACGAAGGATTTCCACTATACTCGATCCCAATGGATCACCCGGTGCCGAAACACCTACAAGCTCTCGGACTCTCTAACCCGTACACACGCAAGCCCACCGGCTCGCCGAGGCCGCACCTCAAACAAGGAGTTCGCACCCGAACCCGAAACACTGAGTCCACACTAGGACCCGAAACAATGCGAACACAACCGTCCGCCTTCTCAAAGAACAAAGATGAACTTTGGTGATCACAACTCTTGATCACCTAAAATCCTCTCACAAAAATACTCCTATAGAATGAATAGCTCAATGGGTTGCTCAAGTGTTTGTGAGAAAAACAAGGAAAGAGATGGTGGAGGAAAACTCAAAGAATCTTTTTAAAACACTCTTAATAAAAACTCCTCTTTTAATTGGAAGTATTGACTCTAAATTTTGTGGAGAAAAACTTCTGAAAAGAGTAGGAAAAACTGGCTCTAAAATTTCTCCAAAATCTTGTGTCAAAACAATGACCAAACCCCCAAATTTATAGGCTGTCAAAAACTAGCCGTTGGGGTCTGTCAGACCTGTCGGTCGACCGCCCGGTCGACCGCCAACGGTCAAGAATCCGACCGTTGGAGCCTCCGGTCGACCGTCCGGTCGAACCAAAAGAACAGAGAGCACTGCTCTCAGTTACGGTCGACTGGGTCGGCAGACCGGCCATCTGCCAGGTCAAGGCGTGCACGTCGTGCACGTCGGTCGACCGAGCCGGTCGACCGACTTCAGCCCTAGTCGACTTGTTAGGTCGACTAGTCGACTCGACTGAAGCCTGAAACAGAAATCTGATACGGGATTTAAAACTTGGTCTTTTTGATTGAAATAAAATCCCATAAAATACTTTAAAAATCTACAAAAATAGTTTTACCAATATACTTTGATAAACAAACATGCTTGCACAAAATCAAAGCATGTTATAAAAGATTTAGACTATTTTTGTAATATGGAAATATTGGCTCAATTGAAAACTTGTATTTTTCTAAAACTTGTTTTCCAAAACTTCTTCATGACACAAAAACAAGATAGTTTGAGTTAAAGCATAGTGTGTATGGATATGATCCACTACACAAATAAGATATCTATGTTTTTGACATTTAAGCTCTAAACATGATTTTTATAGTCTTTATCCAAAATCATGTTTAAAACAACTTTTCTAAAATGAAATCTTTTATGAAAAACTAAATCAAGAGTGTGTGTGTATATGTACTTGAGCAATCCACCAACTACTCTATCCTTTACATTTTATCTAAAACAAAAATCTTATACCTAGACACAAGTCTTCATCTTCTTGAAGTCTTCACTTGAAGCCTTCTCATCTAGTTGACTTGGTCCAAACACGATCCAATGGCTCTTGGATCAAACCGTGCTAGCTCCAAAACTTGACTTCAAATCCTTTGTTGAAGCTATGCACCTACTAAGATCTTGATCACAAATCTGTCACTAATTAAACACAAGATCATTAGTAAACATAACTACATGAGTTGATCATCATCAAAACTAGAGTGATGGGCCTTTGGGCCAACAGTAATGTGTCATTACCCCCATAGAAGTTTCTATAGTGATTGAAAACGAATAGTGTTGAATAATAATTTATATCTTGTAATGTAGCCTTATTGCATCTGCTAAATGGGGCTAATACAGTGACAATAGTATAGATGAGAATCATGAGACAGATATGTGCTAAGAAGCTTTTTTTGGTCAATACATTAAGAGTATTTAAGCTATTTAAGGTTAAAGGGAACATCACTGACAGTGAAGGAGAATCAAGTGAAACAAGATATGGATGGTGTAATATAGCTTTACAATGTCCTTATTATGTGAGAGAAATAATTTTAGCGTACAAAAACGGCAACAAGCTCTTCATCCTGAACTTTTGGGCTCGGCTACATGAATCAATTTTCTCCATTCAGCTACATTAGGATGAGCTCCTCTATTAAATTAGCAATTACCATGTCATTTTTTACCGAGTCCATGTTGCTCTGGTCTACCCTGAGCCTAGATGTCCCTTCAAGTAGGATCTTCTAACTCATAAATAACACAGTATCATAATTTAGAGAAAATACGGGGTCAAAGAACATGCATTCCATGGGTCGACAGACCCGTGTAGGAAGAAATTATACTCAAGGTTATTTGAGAATTTACCTATATAGAATAACATAAAGCAAACCGTTATTAAAGATAGCCTTAAAAATGTACTCCAAAGGTTATTTTGAATTCCTCAAATTTATTTCCTATTAGGTCTGTAGTGCAAAAGTTACTGTTCATCAAATTAACTTGTAACCAAATTCTCAACGAGTCAAGTTATGTGTTGTACAAACAAATGTAGAGGTGAAACAAAATATTGACAGAGTGATACCATGCCAAGGACCCTTATCCCTTTCAGTTGACAAAGAAAAATGGGAAGTTTGATCTCAACAATGTAATTGATATAATACTCTTACCTTCTTATGTTATAGAACAAGCTTCCATGTCATGTAGGAAAACTCCGGCATCCACCAACCAGTTTATACTGAGACATGGTCTACCAAAGTAAGACTAAGAGTATTGAACAGATATACTTGAAGATCAATAATTTGATCAGTGGATCCAGTGAAGATGGCTAATTCTTATGGTATTCCTTGAAGAAACCATGTTTTCCTTGAAGAATAAATGGCATTGGCCATTGGTGTCAGCCTTTGAGAGAACAGTTGCAACTTTCAAATAGAGTGGTTCCTCTTGTGAGCATCCAAGATTACAAGTCCAACAGTACCAGTGCAACATAAACTTGATTTGTTCTGGTAAACTAATAATTAAAAGGCTACTTTGAAATTCCTTTGGAATTCCAATTCCTTAAAAGGGAACATAATTAATATGCACTCAGCCATTAAGAAGTGAATATTACAGTTAAACATGTAAGATAGCAGTTTCTGTGGTTGCAACCTAGTTGGAATTTTAAATAGTCAAGTCAGGTGCTTTGCAGGAAAAAGCTTTGAAGAAATAACCTTGTCAGAAAGGTCAAATAGCCACATGATTTCATCAAGTTAGAAGAATACTTTTATATATTATAGCTTCTCAGGAAGTTACCTCCGGCGGGGCAAATGATAGATAGCTTGAGTGATGCAATGCACCAGATATATTGTATCCAGGAGTCTCCAGAGGAATCCTAAACATATAAGGGTTTGATAATATCGGGTAACCATCTACATGTCGGACTTCTACATAGTGAGGAAGAGGAGACCTGAAAAAAAAAATGTTCACAATATTAATGGAAAAACTGAAACTAATGATTCTCTTGCATTTAATATTTAAAACTGAGGTCTAGAGGCACAGGTCATGTTATATGATTTCAGCTCTTGCTCTTTCGTACAGAAAAGGAATAAATAAATGATCCAATATCAGACCACAAGCAGTGTGATGCTTTTGAAGAACGAAAATGGCATACAAAAACTTCTGATAAAAAAATATCATCAATTTTTTTTTTCATCCCGCAAATTAAAATCAAATACAGGCTAAGGCAAATCCCAAACCACTAACAAAACACACTAAAAAAATAAAAATAAAAATAAAAATAAAAACCTCTCCCATTGTAACTCTTCTGAATGGATATCGTATGATTGTTTCTTGCTATATAGTGTCTTTACCAAATAACAGCTTGCGATGCTTTACCAAATACCACTTACTCTAATTCATGTAGATTTAACAGGAAAATTTTACCACAAAGTTATTGCATTTAGGAATTACTTGTCAAAGGGAATGGACAAGGAGTACCATAAGATAAAAAGTTGTGATATTGAAGAACCTATCCTTGTCAACCTTTCCAGAGAAGAGATCTGCAAAATATATTGCTAGATATATAGTCCTAAAATTAACCGAAGCTCCATCATTTCTGCCCTCTTCACAAGAGAAAGTAGTTAAGGCTAATGTCATTTTGTTAGGAAGCAATATATGAAGTGGCAAAATTGCTCTTCTTCTAGTTTTCACAAACCAGAAATCAGAACTACATCATTAAAAAAAACACATTTCATAAATTACATACAAAGGAAGTTGAGGAGAGCTGATAACACATTTTACTTGTGACAGGGAGGTCATAAGTTTAGTACAAGCCACAACCAAACACAATGAGAGTAACTTTCAACCCTTTATTTGGATAGGTGGAAGGGGCCCACAGTATATTGTAAAAAAAGAGGTTATTTCATACATTACTAATTTCCCAGATGCCCAAACTCTTTCAATCGTTGTTTGACAGCTGAACATATGATTTTGCACAGGTCATGTCCCGGGAAGAAACATATTGCAACTACAACACTATGATGCACGAACACTTGAAAGCAAGTACTATGCCCACAACAAGCACCGACATTTGCAAAACACATCACGAACATATACTAGAGCCATGTTAGACTTCAAGGAATGAAACAATATTGTGTTGGAGCCATGGCCACCCTTTAAAAAAAAAAAATTAAAGGTTGTGTGTCCCGTTTAAATAAACACAAAGGGAATCCTTTGCATAGCCTAGACACCACTCTAACACAATCTAATCAGCTTCCAAGCTTGTGAGGGGGCATCATAGGCTTGAATTAGGCCAATTATTGGATTGAACTTTCAGGCATATTCTTTGATCTAACATTAGAATCTATAGATGTTATTCATAAAGGTGTTACATTGTTATGCTTTCAACTTTTGATATAGCATGTCCTATTCACTCACTGCTAAGCGTTAGGTGTTTTGATGTGTTATATACATACATTTATATGCATATGCATGTACATACATACATACATACATACATACATACATACATAAATACATGCATATTCATACATGCATGCATGTGTGTGCGCGCGTTCGCGCTCATTGTCACCATGTCCTTGTCTTATTTTTCAACATTTGTTGTGTTGTCATTGTCTCAGTGTCGATCTCGATCGATGAACAAGCCAGTGTGCTTACAAACCAACTAGTAACAACTCATAATAAACTTTAATAAAATAGTCTAACAAATGTCACTTGAAAAGAAACACTCCCGAAGCAAATGACCTGAACAACAAGAATAAAGCCTTTATCCCAAAGTTTTGGGGTCACTTACATGGATCCTTTCCTTCCACCAAGCTCTGCTGAGGGTCATCTCCTCAGTTGCACAAAGATTAAGCCATTAACTTATCCTCCGTAATTTCCTTAATCCAAGTTTGTTTAGGCCTCTTTCTAGCCCCATTGCCCCATTAATTATGATCCTATCACTTTTTGTAATTGGTGCACTTATTGACACGCATTTCACATGCCCAAACCATCTCAATCAGTTTCTCTTTCATTTTATCCTTAGTGAGAGTAACCTCTTACTTCTACCAATGCCCTTATTTCTAAGCCTATTGGTTAGTGTATTGTCACTCATCCATCTCAACATTCTTATTTTTATTACACTCATTTTTGTACATGTTTCTTCTTAATTGCCAAACATTCACAACCACAGAGGATGGTCTATAAAGAAAAGTTCTTCAAATCATAGGTCTTATCGCCACTCTGTATGGCATAATCTATGAAACACAGAGCTGGTAAAACATCAAATTAGTGGAAGTATCCCAAGCATATCAGGTGTTACCCAACATTCATTTTAAAAAGATAAAAGTATAATTAACAATAAAATAAATATAGTTTCACTCCATATATATAATGGAAAGTAACTTAATATACCTGCATCTCTCTTTGGGATTGATGAAATGTGACCAACAAGGCACTTTTCTATTAACTTGCCACTGTTCATCCCATACGAATTTTGTGAAAGCTGTTGAATTGAGAGATGAAAGTTTCCACAGGTTATCAAAATAGATCTCCAACTTTTTGGCTATCCCAGGACAACCAACAAGAAAGATCCCAACTTCTTTCACCTATAAAAAATTTAAAGGAAAGTTCAGGACAAGATGTTTCAAAATAGAAGAATACAATGATCAGACTCCAACTAATGGGATTAATTTTTTATTGGATATACATAATCAAATACCTGGGTGAGAGATTTCCAGTCGTTATTGGCTGATCCAATATAGATGTCTTTACCATCTGATATCCAAACTTTTGCATGGACAATGCCTGATCCCCACCAATCATCAAAAAGTAATGTCACATTCTGCACATTTGGTCTTCCTGAAGCAAGGTTAGAGGACTCGTTGGCGTAATCGGGATAGACACCAGAATGCTGCATGATCCTAGTTACTTGGACACATAGCTCTGCTCTTGTTAGCAATGATACAATACATGATACACTCAGAAAATCATACTTCAAATTCTTATTATTGACTCTAATATAATTCTATTGGCAACAGGTATCCGAATTAATTATTTGTCAATGCCATACTGCAGGTTAGCTGCAATTTTTCTGTCAGATTATTGAACAGTTGAAAGATATGACAAATGCTTTGATGTAAGAGTCCAAGGTTTCCATCTTTCCATTTGAATTTTGGCAATGGCCTCAAAGCTAAGCTTCAAGTCACCTTCTATAATGAATTTTCCTTGATAACTTACTATGATGATATTACTAGTTAAAATAAATTGTTTTCATATCTTAATAACTTGAAATGGTACAAAGGTAAAGTAAAATTTAGAACATTTGGGATAATTTCTTTTAAAAGAAAAAGCACATTTCAACTTGTAATCACGGAACCTGGTACCTCTTACTCCTGGCTGTTCTATAGTCTATACCAACGTATGTTGCACTAATACCAGCACGAGATACAGGCAACAAGTATGGGCAAGCAGATACGGGAAATCTACAAATTCAAGATATGAGCACATTGTGGACTTGTCAATAATAAAATTATTCTGTGCATGTTGGTTAATATTTTTATCTATAATATGGATTACAGGATTATAACGGTTAAAGGAACACATTAAGTCAGATATTACAATATATTTCTAAACTTATATACTGAAACCATTATTCATGCGTTAGAATTTTTAAATTCCTAGTGTAGATACATCATATAGGATAAATTATAAATTTATGAATACGTTAAAGTAGCAGAGAGTATCCATCAAGTATTGGATATGTGTTTGATACAGCTAGAACCCCTTAATCGAAGTATCCGTCCAGCACAGATACCAACTCTCATGCATTTTGATGACTTCCTGATTTGCGTCATCAGACACTAGCCTCTCAATCATATATTTATGACCAGAGACCTAGTTTTCAATATATAGTGATATTCCATACCATTGATGAATAAGACAACAACAGTGATTTATAGAGTCTTTCTTGTCACTTACAGCGTCATCCTAAAGTTATTTTGTCACAACTATTGTAGATAAAGAGAGTAGGTTTGACCATAGATGCACACATAATATCTTCTCTTCATGTAGAGTTCAAGTCGGCTTGAATAGTCACTTCAAATTTGTCTATATAGGTCTACAAGAAAATGTCAAGTTAAATTTCAATCACGAGAAAAACAAGAAAGACCTCATTCTACATCAGTAACAGCTTGTTTATACAACCTAACAAACAAGCGATAGGATTTGATAACCAAGCTCCTTGATATGGGAGAGGTCCCAAGTTCAGAATCTGGTTGAGGGGTTTCTGGAAAAGCTCTTAGAAGCGTAGATAAAAAAGTCTGCATTCACACATCAAAGAGAACGATCTTTTAAAGATCAAACTGATACTTCAAATAGTAAAGCAATACTTTGCCAACCCACATGTAGCCCGCTATGTTTAGGCTCGATTAAACTCAATAACATGTATATCTTTGTATTAATGCATGCACATACTTCTTGAAAGATATATTCCAAGGAAGATTCTCTATATACCTCGGAGCGCAATTTATTTTCATTTCAAATTCAACTTGCTACTTACAAAAAGATGAGTTAAACTGATGCGGACATCCGACCCTGGAGCGTGTACCAGAAAAGATGAAGATGTGTCGCATCGATATGGTTCAAGTAGTCCGAGTCCTTATGTATTTTTGGCTTTATTTTATTTTGATTTTCTTTTGTAGTTGTTTTTCTTTTATTTTTGAAGTTAGTACCATACCGGTTGTAATCTGAAATTTGGACTTTGTAAAGCCTATTTAAAGGCTCCTCTACTATGAATAAAGTTAATGCAGAATTTTGATGAAAATTATTGTAACAGATTAAAGTGTTTTAGGAGTAAATCCTATTTATCTTTTATTAAAAACCCTAACCCTAAATCACTCTTTCTCTCTCCTTCTCTCTGTATCCTCTCCCGCAGATCCCCTCTCGTTCTCTCTCCCCCCACCTACTTCCTCTCCCTCTTCCCCCACATATGCTACCACCGTACCGCTCTCTCTCCCTCTCTCCCCCCCCTCACTCGTGCCGCTGACACCCGGATTCCTCCGACCTCTTCTTCCACTAGCTTTCAACCGCCACGAGCCGACACCGCTCCTCCTCCTCTCCCTCTTGCCACCGGTCTCCTCTCTACAGTCGTAATACCCATGCCCCTTTCCCACTTTTGATCTCTTCTCCCATCCTCTAGCTGGACCCATCGACAGCCGCCAAAATCATCGACCCATCTCCTCTTCCTCCGCCACCACCCTAGCCACCGTCACGCTCCCAACCACCTCCTCGGCTGGCGCCTGGCCGAGCCACCTTATTCCCCTCCACAAGTCGTCGTCAACTTCCCCTGTCTCCCTCCCCCCTCGCCTGTACCCCAGCCCACGGGGTTTCATGTTTAGTGTTTAGGTCCGACCCAATACAACCCGACTCGATAGCAGGACCCGCCCAGATCCGATCCACATCATACCCAGATCCACCAACAGTGCAGACTCGATCCGCCGTGCAAAAAACAGACATGTTAAGTAGATTCAGACTCGTTAAGCATCCAGATTTATTTCAGGATGTTTCTCGGCCATCTGGAGTCCAATTCGAGCCGTTCTCGAGGCGTTGGACTCGTGGGAGACAGAGCTGTCAACAGGACACTGAGGTCGACGTGATCCTCAATAGGTCATTTTCTAAACATGATCTTTATTTTTGAGTCATGATAACAGTTCTCTGGTGTTTTATCAAATTACTGCTGCCACAAAAATTCATGAGGTTGTGTGAATCTGTTATACGTGTGATTGTTAGTCATTGATATTGATTGTACAATTGTCATCATAACTTAGTATTTGTATTGATATATTTGAGATCATAATGGTATAACATTAGCCTACAATTTTTGTTTAATCCATCTATTACATTACAAGTTTCCTACCCACGATCGTAATTTTGGTGAAACGTTACACATTTCAGTTACAGCACTCATTTATGTCTTGCACGCATACGCGTGTTACATCATAAACACTTAACCCCAATACTCAAACTGCCAACAAGCAAAGTAAATCTTAAATTGTAAGACATTATGTGTAAAAACTAATACTGAATCAGATGAACTATTACCTCATATTGACCTTTCGATCCGCAGCATCTTCCAGCGCCTCGTAGACCTCTCGCCCCTCGCTCGCCCCAAATCTCTCCATATCAGCGTCAGAGTACCCAAAATCCCCAGAATTAGGGTTCCGGGGCTCGGCCAGCAGCTGCCAGTACTGCGCAATGATGTCCAGTCTCTCCGTCGCATTTCCCGCCAACCACTTCAACACCTCCCCTAATAATTTCATCAAACACCAAACAAATCACAAAACCCTAAATAAATAAAAAAAAAGCTCCCTTTTTTTCCCAAATGGCGGTGAGGTTACCGGAGGAGAGGACGCCGGGGACGCGGCGGAGGAGGGGCATGTCAGTGGGGATCGACTGCACGAGCCACGCCCTGCAAGAGGAAGAAGCGCCGGCGAGAGTCTCCGGCGGTGACCACACCGCGAGCAGCAAAACGAATGGAAGAAGAATCGAGCGCTTCTTCATCTCCTCCTCTCTCTCTCTCTCTCTGTGGATTTGAAATGGGTTTATATAGTGCTTCGGACAGTGGAATGTGCCTTCGGATGCGCCGCCAGTGGTGGGTACGGTCACTGCTAGTGAGTGTAAGATAGCTGTGACCGTGGGGTATTGATGGCGGAGGGGATTGGGGAAACTGGGGAGCGGAGTGGGTGAGCACAGCGGCGGAGTACTGGACCGGGTTGCCATATGGATTGGGGTTGCGTAACATCTGCCCGCAGATTGCTTCTTTTCAAGAAAAAAAAAAGTCAAAATTATGGGATTTGAATTTTTTGTTTTCCCCCCTTCTGTTTCTACTTTTGGCGTCGCTTTGTCAATTTTGTTCTCTGCATTGCAAATTCTTTTTGCAAAGCACATAAAAAGACCTATCTAGTAACTATTTATCTCTAAACTGAATGCAAATAAATATTTTTTTTTATTTCATGTTTGACAGCTTAAGGTTAAAAAAATTGAAAATAAAGTTGTTAAATTCGAGACTAATGTGTTATTTTCCTAAGAAAATAAAAGTCACAACTCAAGTTGCTCACCCCGTCCTAGTTTTCAGTGGTGGAACCATGTGTGAGTAAATGTGGTCAATTTTTCCATATACATCTCGCCATAAATTTTTAAAAAAATGAAAAAAAAATCTATATACAGCTCATCCTTTTGATTTGGTAACACTTTCCTTTCCATATACTCCACTATTTTTTTTTAATAAATTCCATAAAATAACTCATCTTCTTATTAATTTTGGAATTTCATATAGATTTTTTTTTTGAATTAAGATCGCAGCCCGGTCTTTGAATCTGAGACCTTCTATTTCCTAACTTAATCTTTCAACTGCTGAGTCAGGCCTCATTCGCAACTTTCATATAGAGTTACTCTTTTGACTAATGCAATTGGACAGAAACTGTTTATCTTTGCTTCTAATTTAGTTATTCCTTTCAGTAGTTTATATAGTTTAGGTTTCAATTAAAAGTGTAAATTGCCAATCAAGCATTGGTTTCACTTACCTTTCTTGTGGAAAGTTATGGATTCGAATTTCTCTATCCGTGGTGTCCAAGCAGATTGTTCAAATTAAATTAACGGGTGTATTAAGAGACGTATTACGCAATGGTTCAATTTTTTGGCATACGAAGGTCATTAGGCTCAACTAGCGACTCGTAGGGACTTTAGTTGCAATTCATGAGTATGCATCAACGTTTCAATTTAGGTTTCTTTTTCATTTGGAATTATGATGTAAACTTAGGGACTTTTCTCAAAAAAATTTTTAAAAAAATGAAAGTGTAAATTTAAATTAAAATTAATTAAAAAAATCAGAATCAGAATTAATAAAAAAAAAACTACTTGAAACACTAGTGGCTTCGCCCACTAGTAACACTCCTTCCTGTCATTAGGAGGTCTCAAGTTAAATCTCTGTAGTTATCGAACGGGAATTTAAGTTGAATAATTAGTACTGGTGAATGTGTGTATAGACTGAAAGGTGACCTGTGTCCTCTTGCTAAAAAAACAAAACAAAAACTTCTTGAAATTCTTATTTCTTTCTAATGATAAGGGGGGAAATTGTTATTTTCATGCTAAGATTTCACATAAATGAAAATAAAAATATTTTAAGGCCTTTAAATCCACGTTCCAATCTCTCATCTGCCGTGATTTTTGCACCGTTTACGAAATAACCATAAAAACGAGGGAACTCACTATTTTTTTTTCTTTTATTTATTTAATATCGCTAGAATTTTTTATTTCCAGATTAAAACACTAATTTCGAATGGCTCGAAGGCACTTTTTTTTTCTTTCTTATGCGTTACTTAATTATGCTTTGTTCCTATCAGCAAAAAGTTTAAACATCGTCACTGAAATATTACATAAAGCTTAGTCATGGATTAATATTTTTGATCTACGACAAAAAAAAGAAAAAACCTTCCCCCTCTTCCCACACTCAAACAAAAGACCCTAGCTTCTTGTCTCCACCAACGCCAAGAAGAAGAACGGGAGGCTCGACCCCCTTCGACGACGGGGAGGACCCCGACATCGAGTAGGGGTCCCTCTTCGCCGAGGGCAAGCATTCACTGCGCAGAGCCTAAATGTCTCAGAGGCTGGATACAACATGTACGATCAGACGACCGAGTGGTTGGGGAGGCCGGCACGCGACGTGCCGAGGCAGCCGGTGCCGCTGCTCAAGGTGTCGATATCGAAGAATCTTAGGGAGTATGCGGAGTCAAAGTACAAGAAGGCAGGAGCAGAGAAAGGGAAGTATGTTGTGATTCCATGCGATTGAATCTGATTCTGCTGCTAACATGCAGTCCCAAGGGGACACATATAGCCTGCTGCCTATTGAACTGTGGGCTGAAATAGCCAAGGAGATAAGCCATGCAAAATTGAAGTAGGGAACATAATCAGCTCATTCATGCATGAAAGTTTGTTAGGTTTTGGGAACAGGGGTGTGAAGCCTCTCTGTGTCATCCCACATGAGAAGGAGAGGGATGATGTGGAGGAAGCAGTGGCCAGCAATCTGTTCATCACCACACCAGGCCTGGTTCCTTTCTCCACTCACTCGACCATCTAAAAATCTATACCACTATGCTGACTTCAAATAGAAACTTGATGTTCAAAATGAAATGTCAAGAGCTCGCTGCACTCATCGATGACTCGGCTGGAGTCATCACTACGAACACAGCAGCGGTGCAGCTCGCAAATGCCCGTGAGAAGCGAGAGGTGAGCGTTTCAGTTTCTTTGATTTCATTTTGTCCAGTGCCTGTACATAGCATAACTCTCTCTCTGTGACCTTGTTTCTGCAGCATTGCATTGTTCTCTTCTGAGATGAAGGGGAGGCTGTTTATTCCAAATGCAGAAAAAGAAGTGTGTGATTGTGTCGTCAAAGACAAGGGAAGCAGATAGACATTGATGTTGAGGCGGTGAAAGATGTTGTGAGAATGCTTGACAGCTCCCCTGTTCTGGCATAGAAGGGAGTTTTTTACATTTTGACCTACATGTCGTGTTGAAATTTTTGTATACATTCAGCATAATTATTCTAATTGTAAAATGGTTATGGCCACTGTTGGAGGAGAGATACTATTAGAGGAGGTGATGTGCTGTCAAAGATCGCCGAGGAAGTCGACGACAAAAGCCGAAGAAGACAGCAGCAGAAACCAGCAGCAGCAGCAGGTCTGGCAGAGGTCGGTCGACCGGGACGGTCGACCGACGTGCACAACGTGCACAGGAGTCGGGCGGTCGACCGGTCCGGTCGACCGACCTAGAGAAGCCAGCTACGGGAAGAATCGGTCGACCGATCCGGTCGACCGACAGGGAGCACCAAACTTACGGGCAGAATCGGTCGACCGTCCCGGTCGACCGACCTGAAGAGATTAAGTCTCTCAGTTTGTATCGGTCGACCGGTCCAGTCGACCGATCGACGGGTTTGGGCAAAAATCTGCTGCTCCGCAAATTGCGGAGCAGCGAGTATAAATACATTTTTGGGCTGTTCTAGGGTTTCTAACCTGCGAAATTAGAAGGCTAAGAGTTCTCTTGTATTGAGAGAGGCTAAGAGCCATTGTAATCATCTTCCCTAATACAAAACTCCCCATTGATTGCCCCGAGGACGTAGGCACGTTGGCCGAACCTCGTTAGATTTGTGTTTTTGCGATTGCTTGTTCTTCGTGGATTGATTTCATTGTTTCTGTGATTGAGATCGATTGGATCCTCTATTGGTTGTTGTCTCCCGCGCACAACAAGTGGTATCAGAGCATCCAGGTTGCTCTTTGGGATTTCTGAAGATCCGGAGGCCTCGAGATCGGATCCGGTGGAGATCGTGTGTCGATCTCGGATCTGAGGTATTGGGTGTTCGAGGGATCGTGTGTCGATCTCCGGAGGACTCAAGGAGGGTTTCTTGGATCGGTGGTGAAATAGATCTGGTGAGAAACTCGAGCTAGGGTTTCACGGGAGAGGTAAAAATCACATTTTTATCTCGGTAATAGATCTATTTTTCAAGTCATTTGATCTTCCGCATAGTTAGAGGGTCAAAGAAAGAATCTCAATGGCAGAGGAAGTTGCATCTGTTAGAACAATGAATACTCACCCTAAAATCGAAGTTGTTAAGTTCAATGGCACTAACAATTTTGGGATGTGGAGGTGTGAGGTGATGGATGCGTTGAATGCATCTAATCTGGAGGATACTCTCCTATTGGAGAGGAAGAAGAACACTACAACAGATGAGGAATGGGCAAAAATGAATAGATCGGCATGTGGCTTGATTCGTTCATGCTTGACACAGGATATCAAATACCTTGTGCAACATGAGACGTCTGCAAAGAAACTGTGGGAAACCCTAGAAAAGAAGTACCTGACAAAGAGCGTGGAATCCAGGTTACAGCTTAAGAGCAAGCTGTATCAGTTCAGGATGAAGAGGGGGAGCACAGTAAATGAGCACATAAACCGGTTTACAAAGCTTCTTACAGACCTGATAAACGTGGATGTCAAGGTAGAAGAGGAAGACAAGGCAGTCATTCTCCTGAACTCGCTCCCATCGGAGGAGTATGAGACATTCACCATGACGTTTATCAATGGTAGACAGACTTTGGACTACCATGAGGTGTCGTCTGCATTGATGAGCTATGAGACAAGGAAGAAGGAGCGGCATCCTTCTCAGTCAGGGTCATCAGCGGAGGCATTGGAGGTGAGAGGCAGAGGTTCATCTAGAAAGGGAAAGGAGATCAGGGGAAGATCGAAGTCCAGGCCGGGATTCAAGGATCTTAAAAGAAATCAGTGCGCATTCTGTAAAGAGATTGGGCACTGGAAGGTTGACTGTCCAAAGTACAAGGGGAAGAAGAAGGAATCAAAATCTGAGGCGAATCTAGCAAGAGTGAAGAAGGCTGCAAGCGGTAAATCACAGGCAGATGGTTCAGATTCAGATTCTTCAGTGTTCTCTTTTTCAGTGACCGCTCCCGTCGTAGGCTACTCGGGGGAAAACGAGTGGATCCTGGACACAGGTGCTACATATCATGTATGCCCTAATCGAGATTGGTTTACCAGTCTTGAGAAGTTGGAGGGATGTTCGGTCGTCATGGGCGATGATCATCCATGCATCATGGAGGGTGTAGGCACGATTCCGATCAGGATGTTTGACGGGATGGTGAGGGAGCTGAAAGAAGTGAGATATGTACCTCAGCTGAAGAGGAACTTGATCTCTGTGGGTGCTTTGGAATCATTGGGGCTCAGTGTGTCTATTAAAGAAGGTGTTCTTAAAATGACAAAGGGCTCAATGGTGGTGTTGAAGGCCGACCGCCGGAACAATTTGTATTACTTGAAGGGTAGAACAGTGACAGGGCAGGTGGCAGCTTCTACCAGTCAGAAGGAAGATTCGACCCGGCTGTGGCACATGAGGCTGGGACATGCAGGGGAAAAATCATTGCAAGCTCTTGTAAGAAAGGGGCTGCTGAAGGGTGCAGAGACCTGCAAGCTGGATCTGTGTGAACATTGCATCATCGGCAAGAAGACGAAGGTGAAGTTTGGTACAGCTTCACACTGCACCGAAGGCATTCTTGATTATGTTCACACAGATGTATGGGGACCCACCAAGACTGCATCAATTGGGGGAAACCACTATTTTGTGTCGTTCATCGATGACTATTCTAGGCGCTGCTGGGTGTACACCATGCGACACAAGAATGAAGTCCTAGAATTGTTTGTGAAGTGGAAGGCTAATTTGGAGAGAAGCACGGGAAGGAAGGTCAAGGTTCTCCGTTCTGATAATGGAGGAGAGTACATATCAGACCCTTTCCAAAAGCTATGTCTTGATGAGGGCATAGAGAGGCACTTCACAGTGAGAGAGACTCCGCAACAGAATGGGGTGGCTGAGAGGATGAACCGGACCTTGCTAGAGAAGGTTCGGTGTATGTTGTCCAATGCAGGATTGCCAAAGAAGTTCTGGGCTGAAGCTTTGGGATATGCAAGCCACCTCGTCAATAGGTTGCCGTCGTCTGCAATAGGGGGGAAGACCCCTCTGGAAGCTTGGTTGGGTAAAGCTGCTGAAGATTATGATGTTCTCCGAATTTTTGGATGTCCAGCCTACTATCATGTAAAAGAAGACAAATTGGATCCGAGAGCGAAGAAAGGAGTATTTGTTGGCTTCAAGAAAGGAACCAAGGGGTTCAAAATCTGGGACCAACAGGACAACAAGTTCATAATCAGCAGGGATGTCACATTTGATGAGGCCTCTATGATGAAGCCTACAGTCTCTCAGCAGGTGGAGACTGAGAAGACCAAGGAGCTATTGCAGCAGGTGGAGAGTGATGCAGATCCACCATCTCTAGAAGACTCAGTATCAGTGAGAATCATTCCTGAGGTGACACAGGGAGGTGATCAAGTTGCAGAAGAAGATGCTGAGGTTGTTGAAGAGGATCAGGAACAGGTTATGGATACGGTTCCAGATCCCACTGCAGTTGGAAGACCAAGGAGGAATGCTAGGAGACCTGGCTGGCTCACTACAGACATGGTGATTGCTCATGCACTTCCAGTTGTTGAAGAGGCCATTCCATCTACTTTCAGAGAAGCTGAAATAAGTTCAGAAGCTGAGTTATGGAAAGGGGCTATGAATGAAGAGATGCAGTCTCTTTATAAGAACAACACATGGGAACTGACCAAGTTGCCCAAGGGGAAGAAAGCCATAGGGTGTAAGTGGGTATTTGCTAAGAAGCAGGGATCACTCCAAGAAGATAAAGTGCGCTACAAGGCAAGGCTGGTGGCTAAAGGCTACGCACAGAGAGAAGGGATCGACTACAACGAGGTGTTCTCCCCAGTTGTTAAACACTCGTCTATTCGGATCCTATTAGCCTTGGTGGCGCAGAACGAGTTGGACCTTGACCAACTAGATGTAAAGACCGCCTTTCTCCACGGCGATCTTGAGGAGGAGATCTACATGACTCAGCCCACAGGTTACAAAACTGCAGGGAAAGAGGAGTTGGTATGTAAGCTGAAGAAATCGCTGTACGGTTTGAAGCAGTCTCCAAGACAATGGTACAAGCGATTTGACAGCTTCATCAGGAAGAAAAAGTACACAAGAAGTCACTTCGATCCATGTGTGTACTACAACAAGTTACCATCAGGGGAGTATATCTATCTACTGCTCTATGTAGATGATATGCTGATTGCTTCTAGGTCAAGGTCTGCTATTGATTCTCTGAAGAAGACGTTATCGTCCGAGTTCGAGATGAAGGACCTGGGGGAAGCAAGAAAAGTATTGGGCATGGAGATCACAAGGGACAGGGATGCTGGCAGGATAAGCTTGACTCAGAAGGGCTATCTGGAGAAGGTACTGCAGAGGTTTAATATCGGGAAAGATACGAAGACTGTAAGTACACCAATGGCGCCGCACTTCAAGTTGTCAGCGAAGATGTCTCCAAGGAGTGTTCAGGAGCGTGAGCATATGACTCATGTTCCGTATGCCAATGCTGTGGGTAGCTTGATGTATGCGATGGTGTGTACAAGGCCGGATCTTTCACAGGCAGTTTCCATAGTTAGCAGATATATGCATGATCCAGGTCAGGGTCATTGGGAAGCTGTGAAATGGATCCTGAGGTACATCAAGGGTACTGTTGATGTAGGCCTCGTATTTGAGAAGGACAACACCGGGAAGCAAGAATGCATAGGGTACGTGGATTCGGACTATGCAGGTGACCTTGACAAACGCCGGTCGACTACTGGGTATGTATTCACACTCTCACAGGCACCGGTGAGTTGGCGCTCCACACTTCAGTCCACAGTTGCGTTGTCGACTACAGAGGCGGAGTATATGGCCTTGACCGAGGCCATGAAGGAGGCGATTTGGCTTCAGGGTTTGCTAGATGACTTGGGAGTGGAACAGGATATCTTGAAGATACACTGTGACAGTATGAGTGCCATTTATTTGGCAAGGAACCAAGTCTACCACGCAAGGACGAAGCACATTGATGTCAGGTACCACTTTGTTCGGGAGATTCTGGAGGAAGGTGACATCGACTTGTTGAAGATTCATACTTCGGAGAATCCGGCCGATATGCTTACAAAGGTGGTGATGGGAGTGAAGTTTGCACACTGCAAAGACTTGCTCCATGTCCTTCAGGTGAACTGAGCTTGCTGAAGCTCATTGGAGTGAACTACGGACGGCTTGATCCCTTGGGCAAGGGGTACGTAGGCAACCGGTTTGGTGCAGCCACTTTCGAGTCGGAATTCGGAATTCGGCTCAGATTTGAAAATCTTCACCGAGGTGGAGAATTGTTGGAGGAGAGATACTATTAGAGGAGGTGATGTGCTGTCAAAGATCGCCGAGGAAGTCGACGACAAAAGCCGAAGAAGACAGCAGCAGAAACCAGCAGCAGCAGCAGGTCTGGCAGAGGTCGGTCGACCGGGACGGTCGACCGACGTGCACAACGTGCACAGGAGTCGGGCGGTCGACCGGTCCGGTCGACCGACCTAGAGAAGCCAGCTACGGGAAGAATCGGTCGACCGATCCGGTCGACCGACAGGGAGCACCAAACTTACGGGCAGAATCGGTCGACCGTCCCGGTCGACCGACCTGAAGAGATTAAGTCTCTCAGTTTGTATCGGTCGACCGGTCCGGTCGACCGATCGACGGGTTTGGGCAAAAATCTGCTGCTCCGCAAATTGCGGAGCAGCGAGTATAAATACATTTTTGGGCTGTTCTAGGGTTTCTAACCTGCGAAATTAGAAGGCTAAGAGTTCTCTTTTATTGAGAGAGGCTAAGAGCCATTGTAATCATCTTCCCTAATACAAAACTCCCCATTGATTGCCCCGAGGACGTAGGCACGTTGGCCGAACCTCGTTAGATTTGTGTTTTTGCGATTGCTTGTTCTTCGTGGATTGATTTCATTGTTTATGTGATTGAGATCGATTGGATCCTCTATTGGTTGTTGTCTCCTGCGCACAACAGCCACCATATACAAGCAAAATTTTCATAGCCAAGTTCATACAAGAACTCAATTTTGTTTCAATAAGAATTGAGGGTTATTGTATTTTTATTTTATTTTTTAAATACAAGGGAAAACAGAAATACTTACACAAGTAAAACGAGCATCAAGTTTGGACTCTTCAATTGAACATTGTACCAAAAAAAACATAGCAACGCATGCTTTCCCATCAACATGCATGCGTCTCCAACACGAACAATCTATACAGAATTATCATCATTCAAGTTTCCCATCAAAATGGCACCTGTTTCATCACAAAACTTCACAATTGGAATGTAGCTAGATACCACTTGACATTACCAAAAAATTCCTTTAGATTTAGTAAAATTTTAGAACAAAGGGAAAACAGAATATAGAAATCACATTCAAACTGTGTCTACATTCAACTCGACACCAACAAAAGCATAATAAAATACTTGGGAATATCATTCTACCTTCTTTCAACAGTGCTACACCCATCAACAAACAGCTAAAATTTTCCCTCAAAATCAACATTTGGAGGCAAAAATTTGCACAAGAAAACTCATACTCCAATTCAAACATACAATCACAAACCCATCAATTTTAGATAACCAAGGGTCAACATCAGATAACTCAGCACTGGGGAACCAAATCACAAACCTAAATAAAAACGCTTCAGAAACACTTAAAGGCACACCATAACCCAGAGAGAGAGAGAGAGATATACCGAACAACAAAAGCTCACTGAAAGATGGAAACCAGCAGACCTTTGAAAACTCAACTGTTTGGATTCAAGGCTGTTTGGATTCAAGGAAGTGGGCGGATGTGAGGAAGTGGAAAGTAGATTTTTTTCCTCTTGAAAAATAAGAATTTGTGTGTATCTTTTCCGGTATTTGGTTGGCAGTTAGGAAGTGAAAGTAGAAAAGTATATTGTGTTTTCCGGTGTTTGATAAGTAATGTGAAAGTGAAAGTGAAAGTGAAAAAATTGACCACAAAGTTGACCGTAAAATATATTAAAATAAAAATTAATTATGAAAAAAATTAGACTGTAATTAGAATGCAAGTAAGATCTATCTGACCACAAAAGTAGCCGTTTTGAGCTACAACTTATTACTAATGAGATTTACATGGCCACAAAATTAATTGTAGCACCCTGAAAGTGAGGAAATGATTGTGTAAAAAGAAAAAATAGAGAAGAAAAAGGGGTTTTCCATTTTCCTTTCCGATGTTTGGATGGACAACGGATGTGGGAAATGACACTTCCCACTTCCTCACTTCCGCCCACTTCCTTGAAACCAAACAGCCCCGATCAGCACAAAATACCATAAAAGATTTCATCTAAAGAGCTCTAACCACATAGAAACCATCATATTTAATTTTCTGGTTCCAAGTAAATTTCGCTGAACGAGTACAACCAAAAATCTAAAGATGCAGTGGTAAAAAGACGGTCACTAGTAAGATAGGTGATTACGGTCAGACCAGCACAGGCAAAATGTAATACTTCTCCAAGCTACTGCTACTCAGTTTGCTGCTCATGAGCAATCAACGAAAAACTCAAAGTGAACTTGTTCTTCCAACCCGCTCAACCGTGCTTGGCTTTAGTGTGAGCTTGAAGAGCATTTTCAGAATTGAAAGTCCTGAATAAAAACAAAAAGAACCAAATTAATCCTAAAAACCCAAAGGTGTCAGCTATTATAAAATGAAGCATTTTTTAAGAACGAGGAGAGCCCAAAAAATTGGATCTAGGAAGGCAAATATGAATTGAACAAAAGTGAAATGCCCTAAGCGGATAAACAGTCAAGAACAGTACATTAATGTTGAACCAGAGTGAAGATATACCTGCTACACGACTTGCAAGCCACTGATCCAGCAGATTTAGGAGACTGCTGCTTTGACTTCTCAACATTTCCAGGTGTCTTCCCAGCCTTTTTAGCCGCAGGATGAGGAGTTGCAACATGTACAGGTTTCTTTCCATCACCACCTGAAAACCAGTGAATAAAAAATTTAAACATACAAGGGAGCTAGCTAATGTCCCATTTTGGTCACAAGGAATTGAAAATCCATTATTTGCAATCTTTTGATTTGTCTCAAGTCCACCATTTAATTTAATTAGTACAGAACTGAGGCAAGGAAAAAAAGGAAGGAAAAAAAAATTCTGCGCTAAGTTTTTAGAGTCTTTTTTCTGTTAAAAGGTAGCGTGTGGAATTCATTGTATTCAGTCTCACATATCTAATGTAATATCATGGTGGCAAGAGATCATATTTGATCAACACCAAATTTTTTTGACAATAGTTCAGATGAGTTTTCAGCATCCCAAAAAAAAGTTCAATTAACAATCAAATGATTTTTTTTTTTTTAATTTCACGAACTAAAAGAAATCATAGAATTTCACATCCTCCTAAACAACTATGCCTCCTTTAAAATAGAATTCTCTTAAGAAGGAAAGACAAGCAACCTGTTTTCTGTCCTCCAGCTGGAGTCACGACCTTGGCCTTCTTTTCTGGAGCAGGAGTTTTTGAAGCAGAGTCAGCAGCAGGTCTCTTGCCAGTTGCAGCCTGCAGTGAGAACAAAACTGAGAGAACCATCCAAAAAGCATACCCCCAGAGGTCTTAACAGCATGTACAAGATAATCTAGTAACCTTTTTAGGAGTAGCCTCGTCTTCCTCCCCCGAGCTTTCATCTTCATCATCACTGTCACTCATTGCTTCTGCCATGTCCTGAACAGTGATTTAATTCAAAATTTAAATAAAACAAAGCGTTGATGGTCATGTTGGATAATGAATAATTCATGTAACGAAACAGTGAACCATGAAACTGTAAATCCTTGCGCTTAATAGTGCCTACGGTAGCACTATGAGAGGCTACCAATGTTGGATAGTGCTACGTTCATTCATGTAATCAAACAATTAAAAGTGTCCACATTACTGTTCCTGAGACAGTATTTTAGGCCAAATTGTAGCAAGCTAACATTGTAGCTGATACTCAAAAATAGTGCTCAGTAACTAACATGGTTCTCACAAAATACATAAGGTCATATTCTAACTAATCCTGGTGAAAAGCAGAATTTATACTTGTGATAAGACACTTCATTATCTCAGAATCTTCTATAGTATTCTAAAGCCACAAAAATCCAAGTATGATGTGCTAATGTTATAGGTTGCTATATGCAATTTTGTATCCTCATTTATCATCATTTCAGTAGTTATGTTACTCAAAATTTTAATTGATAAATTCTGAAATAACAGAATCCAGTCAACATCAGAAACTTATATTTATTATATGCACCTCAGAGTCAGATTCTTCCACTGAATCATCCTCATCACCATCATCGTCCTCATCATCCTCATCCCCCACCTTCGGCTTAACAGCTTTAGCAGGTTCAGCTTTTTTAGCCTTCTTAGCTGTTGAACTATCGTCTTTCACAGCATTAGCCTTTCCTGCACCAGGTTTTCCTTGATCTTGCTTAACCACCTGTTTGCCTATAAAAGAAGGTACAAGTAATCAAATGTACTGAATCACCACATGCCACCGCATGTTAAAGGTAATGGGGCAGAAGCTAAGTAGAATTCAATAGAGAGCTGATAAATGAAGGGGAGAAACCATTACAATAAGCCATCTGCGAAAAAATCACTGAAGTAGTAACAAAACTCGATGAGGAATAGGAGATTAGATGATAAATAGAAATTTTTATGATGAAGCACCACATGTTTGACGTAACAGAAAATAGAGCAGTGCTAAAAATAGCGCTATAACATAAAGATTGTACAGCTGAATAGATGCTGCCTTATATTTTGATAAGAATCTGGTGCAAACACAAAGGAGCCAGAAGGCATATCTAGTAACTAAGTATAATTATCCAACAGCTGATGCAAAGTGATGTTTTATCAAAACCTTCCCATGAACTATACATAGAGGTAGCACTGTAGCAACTAGCAACTTTATGTTAAACCACAGGATCTTAGATGGGAATCAAAAGCATTTGACAGAAGACGCTGGTTACCACTGTACAAGGTTAAAATTCAAGTTCCTTGTTCATCACAAATTGCAGAATGAAGGTATCAACAGATATTACATATGCATTATCACCTTGTTTACTGTTTAATAATTGTTACCAGCATCATGAATACCTTCATTGTTTTCTACTGATTGTAAACTGGCATATGAACTAAGAATTGAATAAACTCAATATCAATAAAAGCAATCGTAATTCTACTTCACCATAAAAAAACAAAATGGTCCCTATTTGGGCTATAATGCAAAAACATGTATAAATGGTAGAATGATTCCGAAAAGTAATATCTAAGTACCATTCAATCAAAACTAAGATAGATAAGGTTGTATAGATGGGGAATACATGTTAAATTTGTTGAATTGTGAAGCCTAATTATTGCCATGATGGATAGTCACCGTGAGAGTTGAAATCTTGAAGCGAGATCGAAGCACTCCGGGCCATGACATTGGATGACTCTGGTCACAGCATTTGGACGGAATTCGAAGTTTCAATTGACGGCGAGATCAGAGTGAAAAAGGGCATCTGGAGCGGCAAAGTCTCCAGAGCGATAACCTCCGGAGTGGTGGGATATCCGGAATGAAAGTTCACTCCAAAGCACCTAGTCGGAGGAGCACTCCGTAGCGACAGAGTAAAACAGCTTACACGATGTGTTCAGCAGAAGCGGTCCAGTCCAACCTGAAAGCGGTGCAGCCTGAAAGCAATTCAGTCCGGAAGCTTCTTCACCAACGAAACTTGGGGACAAGTCAAGGGCAATTTAGTGATTTCATAACATGTAACCCTACTTATCTCTAAAAAGGGGATGCATCGTCATTAGGGTTGGGTGTGAGAGTGTGAACTCGTTGATAATCGAGTGCCACTGTATAGAGAGGTTGTGAGGTTCTCTCTTTTCCCTTTTGTAATCTCTCTAAAAATAGTGGATTGTGTGTGGCTACGTGATTTTTCCCAATTTGATTTTTTCACGTAAATTATGGTGTCTTGATTGCATCTGATTTTGCCTCTTTCTTCTTCCTCCACGTTGTCGTTTTCTAACAAAACTATGTTGGTCAGCTTGCGAATGTCGGGATGAAGACTACCTTCAACAATGATGTATGTAAGATCACCAAAGGCGCCATGGTAGTAGCACAGGCTAGAAGGTACTCACTACATGACGTCAGACTCTACTGCCTCCATTTTAGTTGCATCATCGGTGTAGCACCCCGTTCCCAGGATACATACCCTGATGCGTATCCTAAAATTTTTTGTTCAATGTTTGCTTTTAGGTTGTGATTACTGATGTTACTGTGTATCGGATCTGGATTCTCAGACCTAGAGTCAGCCCTGACCCGGACCGGGAACCCGGTACTAGCCTGTAAACCTGATTTGACCTTTGGTAGTCCAATTTGACCGATTTCAGTTTCAAACACTGTTTTCTAATATTTTATATTTTTCATGATTTTCTAAATTTTTCAGAATTTTCTACAAAATCTCCAAAACCGGTACCGGTCGGGCATCGCTAACTGATTCCCAGATTTTTAGATTTCAAGTGGAATGAATTTTCAAAAACAGTTTTCACGTTACTTCTCTAGAATTTCATTTTGCATCTAAAAAATATTTTTTAAATTTTTCTAAATTTATCAAAATTTCACGATTCTGGTATCACCCGGTATCGCCGGAAGATTCCAGGATTTTTAATTTAAAAACTACATTGAATTTCTCTAATCCGATTTCACCAGACATCTTAAATAATATTTGATATTTTTGAGAATTTTTCGGATCGTTTCTGAAACAGTCAAATTTTACCCTATTATAATAATAATATAATTTACCGTTTCTTTTCTTTCTTACTTTTTCCTTCTCCACTTCTCTACTTTTTAGTTCCAGCTTATCATGTTAATTTAAATATTTAATAGTATATTTATTTATCAATTTTCATTTTTTTCTATTCTCTTTTTCCTTTCTTTTCTTTTTCTTTCTTTTTCTTCTTCTCCACATCCCCTGCAACCTGGCCGACCCTTCCCTGCAACTGCAGCTGCAAATGCAGCAGCAGCACATGGGCTGCAACAGCAGCCCATCCCTCCCCCATGCCTACCCCATTACTCCCTACTCCATTTCTTTCTATTTAAACAACCTTTTCCTTCTTCCTTCTCCCCCATTTTTCTCTCAAATTCCTTTTCATCTCTCCTCCCCTATCCACTTCCCTCCATGGCCGTCGCCGACCACCCCAGCACCACCAGCGCCGCCGACGCCCCCTAGCCGGCGCCGCGCCCCCTACTTCCCCACTTCCCTTCCCTACTTCCATCACCCCCAAATCCCACCTCCTCCTCTTCAATTCCACCAAAACCCATCACCATTAAAACTTCTCCTCCAAAATTCACCACCCATTCCACCACTTCCTCCACTCCAACCACCCCATCATCATCTACTCCTCCAACTCCCCATCACCACCAATCACCACCATCAACCACCACCCACCACCTCCTTCAACAACAAATAATAACATCAACAACATTACCACCTCAACCATCACCCCTCTCCACCACCTAGGCCGCCCCCTCCTCGCCGGCCGCCCCTCTGCTGGCGACGGCGCCGCCCAGGCTGCGGCCACCCACCCCTTCCCCCTCCTTTTCTTTTCTTTTCTTTCTTTTCTCTTTCTTTCCTTTCTTTTCTTTTTCTTTTCCCTAAGTAAACAACACTTTCTCACATCCCTAATATACCCTCCATCTCATTCCTTAATTGCTTCCTCATATTTACGATAATACCCCTCCTTTAATTCCTAATTCCTTCCAAAAAATACCATATTTTCTCTCTCCCCTTCCTACAACTTTCTCTCTCCTCTCTCTCCTCTCTCAATCCCTCTCGAATAATTATATAAATATTTATATTTATATATTTTAGTATATGTGTATGGGCTAGTGGCTTGCTCACTCATATTGGCGGACTTCTCGGACTTTTACTTGGTATTTCGTCCCGATATTAGGCGAGTACATTTCTTGATTTATTACCATCGTTTCATAGTTAAAAATTATTATCTTGCTTTTAATACATGATCTCTTTGTACAAGTTAGTTTATGTTATATAAATAATTATCATGTTTTATAAATAGCTGTCGGCTTTTATTATACCTTGTCAAACCGGTATTATACCGGGTATGTCTAGATCTCCTCCCGCTTTACCCGACTTCGCATAGCTAATTAAAAGATAAATTTATTAGTATAAAAATGGTAGTGAAGAGTTTGATATGTTTATGCCGTTCTCCTGTACCATATGATGTGACCGGTTGATACCTGATATTTGTTATTGTAACTCTCACTGACATATTAGTTACCTGACCCTAACATGTATACACCTGTTACTTGCCATGCTTAACACTTAATATCTAACCACGTTACTTGCCTTGCTTATTACTTGATATCGACACCGGGACTTGCCATGCTATACTTATTATTTGATATCGGTATCGGCACATGCCATGCTATACTTATTATTTAATATCAGATACCGGTACTTGTCATGCTATACTTATCGCCTGCTACCTGACACCTGATATAGTAACACTTGACACTCGACCTGATATTGTGGCACTGGTTATGTTACACCTGGCACCCGTATTATATTGCCTATGCATGATTATTATACTATTACCAGATATTTGATACTCCTAAACTCCTGTACTCCTGAACTCCTGTATCCCTGAAAAAAGGTGATTCCTGATATTATACTCCTGTTTATTCCCATAGTTGGATAATCATGATTATATGTACACTTGTGGATATTATCTTTAGGCAAATATATAATAAAAATCCTCAACTTACACTGGGGTGGGGGAAACTGATGGAAACCAATATGTCAATTTATAATGGTGATATTTCTGAAGTGTCATGTGGGGCGCGTAATGATAAGTCCCCGGAAACAGTAGCCTGTACTCCTGAGCTAGTCCCGGCAGAGACGGGACCCACTATAAATATGAGCCATCAGATTTATCCGTTTCCAAATACTAACTCGTCTTATCCATAAGTGGATATATGTGTGCCGATAGCACATACAAAAGCATATGAATCGGATGAATAACATAAAACAACCAAACAGTAATAAGGTTAAGAACGTGTGATATTTGGTCTCTCCTTTGTTCGAGTCCAGGTACTCACATATCAGACCCGGGTAAGTTCTACAGAGTGCGAACTCTAGTATGGACTATCGGTGATGTGAGGCGCTGATAGGGAGGCGATTGAAATATCAAACGGTACTGATTATTATTATTGGATAAATTAAAAGCTATACCTCTATATTTCAGCTATAGTGTTATGCACTGTGTTGACACCTGCTTTATGACATGTGATTTCTGCGATTACTCCAGACACACTCTAGTTCTGTTACCTTAAGGGCAACTCAAGTTGTATGAACCTAGATGATGGTGATATCAGATATATAGTATATAGATAAGATTTTCCTTGTTTGGATTATCCCCTTGACGTATCAGTCCCGTGAACCCATAATCTGAGCTTATACAACTAGTTTTGTCCATACTTATATTTACCGAGTGTTTAGTATTTTTATCACATGTTGCCATATTTTATCGCATGATTATGTGTACCTATGCTCTCTATACCATTTTCCATGCATGTTTTCCCGATTCAGACTTATTGATATACATGTATTTTCTTGATCTCGGATTTACTGTCATTTTTCTTATATTACTTGTCATTTCCTGTACCTGCATGCCTGGACACATCACTTGATCATGTACACGTGTGCCTGTTATGCACGCCATTTGGCTTTATCGTATGCACTCGCTGGGGTTGCTAACAACCCTGGATTCTCATGTCCAGATCTTGGAGTCCGGACCATAGTGACTTGGTTGTAACTGATCAGAGTGCGCAACGGATCCTCCTGTGGTGATCAGAGCGCAACAGAAGCTCGGACACCGCCGTAGCTCTTCCCCCTGCTTTTCTCCTGTTTGGCTCCCGAGGCCCTCTTGCTACTCGTGAGCACCTCTCAATTTTGTACATCTCTTCATGTATATGTACTTTTGTATTTTCTGGTGTGTAATATTTCTGTAATATTGTATCGCTTTCTGTGATAACCATGTACTCGTATTATTCTGTTGGAATGTATATTGCCACAGTGCTTCCGCCTCTGATTCTTACATGTACTGAAGCTTAGTGTATATACGTGAGGGTATATCTGACCTGCGTATATACGCCGCAGTGACGTCTCCGTACCCGCCGGATCGGGGCATCACTGGATGGTATCAGAGCCTAGGTTCTAACATCCTCAGTACAACCAGTTGACAAATTAATAATGTATTAATCTGCAATTGGAGAGCATGAGTCTTAAATATACATTCCAATCGCAAGTACGGTGTTATCTATCCTTCCTTGCAATCTTTTCCTTGGATACTGAGACCATTCTTTCCTTTCAGCTTCTTCCCATCATCCCTTCAACCAACTCAGATATGGAGAGACGGAGAACCCATAACGGTCCTGGCACTTCTCGTGACAGTTCCAATGGAGAGAGCGACAACATGATAAGGGTACTTCATGGCATGATGGAGAGGCAGCATCAGCAGACGGAGCTCTTGCGACAAGCATTATCAACTGCACCTAAAGAGCAGAGGCCTGGCAATATATCCGACTTCAGAAGACTGCAGCCCGCTACATTTTCGGGTACTGAGAAGCCGTTAGACGCCATAGCAGTGGCTGATTGATACTACAGATCTTCTAAAGGCAGCCCGGATTCTGATGAGAACCAAGTGGAAGTGGCTAAGATACAGCTGAAGGACGTGGCTAAGACTTGGTGGTGGCAGAAGAAGCAAGGCTAGAGAAGCCCATCACTTCGGACCAGTTCTCGAAGAGTTTCTACAAGAGATCTTCTCTGAGACAGCACAGAAAGAGATGAAAGAGCAATTTATTAGATTGCAGCAGAGGGACCAAACTGTAGGAGAGTATACTGCAGAGTTCCTAAGACTGAGCCAGTTCGTGCCATACATGGTGGCCAATGAGGAGATCCGAGCAAGGAGATTCCAGCAAAGCCTGAGGATGCAGATCCAGATGTTTCTTATACCCTAGCAACTCAAGACGTATTCTCACGTCCTTATCATCGCTCGTGAGGTAGAACGAGGATTGAGAAAGAAGCGTCAGGATGAGATACAGAGGAAGTCAGTGAAGAGATCCTTTCAGTTGAAGGGAGGTGAAGACTCAGTCGGACCCCTGATACCCCACTAGCAGAGCAATTACTCCAACCTCTCCTCAGCAAATGAGATGTGGGTATTGTCTGAAGCTCGGACACTACAAGCGTGATTGCAGAATAGCAAACAAGGTATGCTTAGCATGTGGGTCTGATGGTCATATGATAAGGGATTGTTCATTCAGATGGATGGGGAGTATCACCCCGATTCAAACAACACGTCCTGTACCACCAGTAAGAAGGGACCCAGGACCAATTGGCAGGAGAGCTTCATTCCCTTCCCCACAGTATGTCTTCAATTAAGCACAGAGAGGCCAAGAGGTAGATCAGATGGGAGAAAGCGGAAAGCATATCATTTGACCACCAAGGAAACTGAAGTATCAGATGAAGTGGAACAGAGAGTGGTGCCCTTAAATTGGAACGAGGACCCTAGAGGTGACGCCCGTGACCACTATCCCCATGTTATCATGTCTTGAGTTAGTAAATTTTTCATTATCATATCCATTCTATCATGATATTCCCATTAACCCTATTTTCTTCTATGTTCATCTTCCTCCTTATAGAAATTTCGAAGACGAAATTTTTGTTAGGTGGTAGATTGTAGCACCCCGTTACCGGATACATACCCTGATGTGTATCCCAAATTTTTGTTCAATGTTTGCTTTTAGGTTGTGATTACTTATGTTACTGTGTATCGGATCTGGATTCTCAGACCTAGAGTCAGCCCTGACCCGGACCGGGAACCCGGTACCAGCCTGTAACCTGATTTGACCTTTCTAGTAGTCCAAAATTGACCGATTTTAGTTTCAAACACTGTTTTTTAATATTTTAGATTTTTCATGATTTTCTAAAATTTTTCAGAATTTTTCTGCAAAATCTCCAAAACCAATGTCGGTCAGTATCGCTGACTGATTCCAGATTTTAGTTTTCAAATGGAATTGAATTTTCAAAAATGGCTTTCACGTTACTTCTTAGAATTTCATTCTATCTAAAAAATATTTTTTGATATTTTTCTAAATTATCAAAATTTCACCGATTCTGGTGTCGACCAGTATCGCCGGAAGATTCCAGTATTTTAATTTAAAAACTACATTGAATTTCTCGAATCCGATTTCACGGACATCTTAAAATAATAGTTGTTATTTTGAAAATTTTTCGGATCATTTCTGAAACAGTCAAATTTTACCCTATTATAATAATAATATAATTTACCGTTCTTTTCTTTCTTACTTTTTTCTTCTCCACTCCTCTACTTTTAGTTCCAGGTTATCATGTTAATTTAAATATTTAATAATATATTTATTTATCAATTTTCATATTTTTTTCTATTCTCTCTTTCCTTCTTTTCTTTTTCTTTCTTTTTTCTTTCCTTTTTCTCTTTCCTTCTCCCATCCCTTGCAACCTTGCCGACCCTTCCCTGCAGCTGCAGCTGCAAATGCAGCAGCAGCACATGGGCTGCAGCAGCAGCCCATGCCTACTCCATTACTCCTTACTCCATTTCTTTCTATTTAAACCACCTTTTCCTTCTTCTCCCCATTTTTCTCTCCAATTCCTTTCATCTCTCCTCCCCATCCACTTCTCTCCATAACTGTCGACCACCCCAACACCACCAGCGCCGCCGGCGCCCCCTAGCCGCCGTCGACACCCCTTACTTCCCCACTTCCCTTCCCTACTTCCATCACCCCCAAACCACCTCCTTCTCTTTAATTCCACCAAAACCCATCACCATTAAAACTTCTCCAAAATTCACCACCCATTCCATCACTTCCTCCACTCCAACCACCCCATCATCATCTACTCCTCCAACTCCCCATCACCACCAATCACCACCAACACCACCATCAACCACACCCACACCTCCTTCAACAACAAATAATAACAACAACATCACCAACACTACCACCTCAATCATCACCCCTCTCCACCACCTAGGTGCCCCTCCTCGCCGGCCGCCCCCCTTCCCCCTCCTTTTCTTTTCTTTCTTTCTTCTCTTTTCTTTCTTTCTTTCTTTCCTTTCTTTCTCTTTCTTTTCCCTAAATAAACAACACTTTCTAACATCCCTAAAATACCATCCACCTCATTTCTTAATTACTTTCCCATATTTACATTAATACCCCTCCCCTTTTAATTCCTAATTCCTTCCAAAAAAATACCATATTTTCTCTCTCTCCTCCCTACAACTCTCTCTCCTCTCTCATTCCCTCTCTAATAATTATATAAATATTTATATTTATATATTTTAGTATGTGTATGGGCTAGTGGCTTGCTCACTCATATTGGCGGACTTCTCAGACTTTACCCGATATGTCATTTCGGTATTAGGCGAGTACATTTCCTTGACATTCTTGATTTATTACCATCGTTTCATATTTAAAAATTATTATCTTGCTTTTAATACAAATATCTCTTTGTACAAGTTAGTTTATGTTATATAAATAATTTCATGTTTTATAAATAGCTGTCGGCCTTTATTATACCTTGTCAAACCGGTATTAACCGGGTATGTCTGGATCTGCTCCCGCTTTACCCGGCTTCGCATAGCTAATTAAAAAGATAAATTTATTAATATAAAAATGGTAGTGAAGAGTTTGATATGCTTATGCCGTTCTCCTTTACCATGTGATGTGACCGGTTGATACCTGATATTTGTTATTGGAACTCTCACCGACATATTAGTTACCTGACCCTAACATGTATACACCTGTTACTTGCCATGCTTAACACTTAATATCTAACCACGTTACTTGCCTTGCTTATTACTTGATATCGACACCGGTACTTGCCATGCTATACTTATTATTTGATATCGGTATCGGCACATGCCATGCTACACTTATTATTTGATATCCGATACCGATACTTGCCATGCTATACTTATCGCCTGTACCTGACACCTGATATAGTAACACTTGACACTCGACCTGATATTGTGGCACCTGACTGGTTACTGCTATACCTGGCACCCGTATTATATCGCCTATGCATGATTATTATATTGTTACCAGATATTTGATACTCCTGAACTCCTGAACTCCTGTACCCCTGAAAAAAGGGTGACTCCTACTATTATACTCCTGTTATTCCCATAGTTGGATAATCATGATTATACTGTATACACTTGTGGACATTATCTTTAGACAATATATATAATAAAAATCCTCAACTTACATTGGGGTGGGGGAAACTGATGGAAACCGACCTGATGTCATATTTATAATGGTGATATTTCTGAAGTGTCGTGTGGGGCGCGTAATGATAAGTCCCGAAAACAGTAGCCTGAATCTGAAATGTCGTGTGGGGCGCGTAATGATAAGTCCCCATAAGCAGTAGCCTTGTCCTGACCTACTTCCGGCAGAGACAGGACCCACTATAAATATGAGCCATCAGATTTATCCGTTTCCAAATACTAACTCGTCTTATGCATAAGTGGATATATGTGTGCCGGTAGCACATACAAAAGCATATGAATCAGATGAATAACATAAAACAACCAAACAGGAATAAGGTTAGGAACGTGTGATATTTGGTCTCTCCTTTGTTTGGGTCCTGACCCGGGTAAGTTCTACAGAGTGTGAACTCTAGTATGGACTATCGGTGATGTGAGGCGCTGGTAGGGAGACGATGAAATATCAAACGGTACTGATTGTTATTATTGGATAAATTAAAATGCTATACCTCTATATTTCAGCTATAATGTTATGCCATGTGTTAACACCTGCTTTATGACATGTGATTTCTGCGATTACTCCAGACACACTCTAGTTCTGTTACCCTGAGGGCAACTCAAGTTGTATGAACCCAGATGATGATATCGGATATGTGGCATATAGACAAGGGTTTCCTTGTTTGGATTATCCCTTGACGTATCAGTCCCGTGAATCATAATCTGAGCTTATACAACTAGTTTTGTCCATACTTATATTTACCGAGTGTTTAGTGTTTTTATCACATGTTGCCATATTTTGTCGCATGATTATGTGTACCTATGCTCTCTATACCATTTTCCATGCATGTTTTCCCGATTCAGACTTATTGATATACATGTATTTTCTTGATCTCGAATTTACTGTCATTTCCTTATATTACTTGTCATTTCCTGTACCTGCATGCCTGGACCACATCACTTAATCATGTACACGTGTGCCTGTTATGCACCCCATTTGGCTTTATCATATGCACTCGCTGGGGTTGCTAACCCTAGATTCTCATGTCCAGATCCTGGAGTCCGGACCATGGTCGTTTGACTAAACTGATCAGAGTACGCAACGGATCCTCCCGTGGTGATCGAAGTGCAGCAGAAGCTCAGACACCGCCGTAGCTCTTCCTCCGGCTTTTCTCCTGTTTGGCTCCCGAGGCCCTCTTGCTACTCGTGAGCACCTCTCAGTTTTTGTATATCTCTTCATGTATTATGTACTTTGTATTTTCTGGTGATGTAATATTCTGTAATATTGTATCGCTTTCTGTGATAACCATGTACTCGTATTATTCTGTTGGAATGTATATTGCCACTGTGCTTCCGCCTCTGATTCTTGCCGCCTCTGATTCTTGCCTGTACTGAAGCTTAGCGTATATACGTGAGGGTATTTCTGACCTACGTATATACGCCGCAGTGACGTCTACGTACCCGCCGGATCGGGGCGTCAAATCGGAGTTGGATATTAGAGTGTGGCATTAGAGACTTGGGCATATGAGCAAGAAGGGAATGAAGACTATGCTTTCCAAGGATAAGCTGTCAGGGTTGAAATCTATGAACTTCTGTGAAGACTGCGTCTCCGAGAAGCAGAGGAAAGTCAGTTTCTCAAAGATAAGAAAGACTCTGAAGGTAAAAAAGTTGAAGTTAGTTCACAATAACGTATGGGGTAAGGCTTCAGTTCTCTTGGTGGCTCATTGTATTTTGTGACCTTTATTGATGATTCAAGCAGAAAGGCTGAATTTATTTCTTGAAACACAAATCGAATGTATTTAATGTGTTCAAGAAGTGGTTAGCCCAAGTTGAGCATGAAACATGTCTGAAGCTTGAGTACTTGAAGTCAGACAATGGCGGCGAATACTGCGATGGCAGACTCGAAGAGTTCTGCGTGAATCGAGAAATCAAAAGAGTAAAGACAATTTCGAGAAGCCCTCATCAGAATGGAGTGGCCGAGTACATGAATAGAACAATATTAAAGCGTATTAAGTGCACGAGGATACATGCAGGATTGCCCAAACAATTCTAGGCAGATGCAATCAACACAACGGTATCTGATCAATAGAGGGCCATCGGCACAGTTCAAAGACTCGGCCGAGTCGAAGACGAGTCGTATCCGTCTCGGCCCGCTCCGAGACGAGTCCGAGTCACGAGTCGGTCGACTCAACTCAGAGGAGACCGACTCGGCCGAGAATTGGAGTTGACTCGGTCGACTCGGCATTATGATGATTTTGTACCTCATCGCAATTTAATATGAAAATAACTACATTAGCATGTATTTATGAATGTAGTTTGTGCAATTTACTATATTGTGCATGTATTTTGATATGCTTCTACCGACAACGCGTGTATTTATATTTTCGCTTTATATTTAGTGTGCTAGGTGATATATTTTGGACATGTGATACATAAATGTGGATATCTACATTTTTTTAAGATTTGTCGTAATTTTTTCAGAAATTTTTTGAGCTTTCTATGTAGCGTTTTGCGCGCATCGCCCGATACCGATCCGAGTCGCCGAGACCGATCCGCCTCAGTGCCTGCTGAGTCGGCGGCCGAGACCGCAACCGTGAACCATGGCCATCGGTGCCCCTGAACTGTGGGATCCTAGAGAAAGCATGGACCGGCAAAGAGGTAAACCTGAACCACCTGCGTACTTTTAGTTGTATCTCATATGTCCATGTAGAGCTACATCACAAGAGCAAGTTGAATCCGAAGTCCAAGAGATACATCTTCATTAAGTACGAAACAAGCGAGTACGAATATCAAATTTGGGATCCAAAAAATAAAAAGATCTTTAGGCATAATGATGTGATATTCAATGAGACGAAGATGTACAAAAACTTCTGACGAAGAGGAGCACTTCGGAGAAGGATCCCGAAGTGGCACCTCAGAGCAATCTAGAACAACAGGATGCTGCAGACTCAGAGTTTGTCAAACTTGATGATGTTCATGTGAAGAAGGTTTGAAGCATTCCGAAAGGGAATGAGGAACTCCGAACAAAGCCTCTGACCCCCCCCCCCCCCAAAGTGAGTTGAGACGATCAACCAAGACAACTAGAGCTCCGGAGAGATACTTTTTCCTTGCACTATCTGTTAGCTGATAGTGGTGAGCCCGAGTGTTAGGAGGAGAGACAAGTGGGAGCTTCCTATGAATGATGAGATAGAGTGAGTCTATCGATTGAAGGAAGAGCATGATAGCACCAAGAGGTACAAGAGAGGATAGCTATGAAGGAATTTCAATAACGGGAAAGTATTAACTTTACCGATATTTCTCTCCTATTGTGAAGCTAACTACTACTATATATGTTCTGAGCATTGTAGCAGCAGAGAACTTGCATCTATAACAGTTGAATGTTAAAACTGTGTTTCTCCATGGTGATTTGGAGAACATCCATATGATGCCGCCACGGGGTTATATCATAGGAAAAAAGAGCAGTTAGTTTGCAAGCTCAAGAAGAGTCTCTACGGCTTAAAACAGGCTCCGAGACAGTAGTATTTGAAGTTCGACAGATTCATAATTAGTAGTGGATACATAAGCCTACACTCTGAGCACTGTTGTTATTCCAAGCATGGTTCACAGTCGCGGTCACGACCGCCGACTCAACAGGCACTGAGACGGATCGATCTCGGCGACTCAAATCAGTCTGGGTGATACTGCGCGCTACATAAAAAGCTCAAAAATTCTGAAAAATCACGACAAATCTTAAAAAAATGTAGACATCCACATTCATATATCACATGTCCAAAACATATCACCTAGCACGCTAAACAAAAAGCGAAAGCATAAATACATGCGCCATCAGTAGAAGGATATCAAAATGCATGCACAATATAGTAAATTACACAAACTACATTCATAAATACATGCTAATGTAGTTATTTTCACATTGAATTGCGATGAGACACAAAATCATCATCCTAATCATCTTGCGGTAAGTAGATAAACTGATACTAGTGCTCGTAGATTTCTTAAGTTGTGGTCTGTAGTCATGGACATATGTCACACCATAATGTTGACCAAATGTCAAACTCAATATTTGCATATGACCTTCAAGAGTATAAGTTCCTCCATCAACACTATTGTTGCTCTTATTATTGTCATCATCACCACCACCGCCATCATTATCATCACCATCTTCACCATCATCACTACTAAAACTGGATAAAACTCTCATATCTTCACCACCACCATCATCATCTGCTTCTCTTATACCTCAGAAGGGAGAAAGGGGGAGAGTTCAGAAACAAGGGGGGAGAGAGAGGGGGAGGGGAAAGAGACAGAGAGAGACAGGAGATGAAAAGGGAGAGAAGGGAGAGAAAGAGAGCGGGTGAGAGAGGGAGGGGAGAGAGAGAAACAAAGGGAGGGGAGGAAAAGAGACAGAGAGAGACAGAAGATGGAGAGGGGGGAGAGAGCGGGTGAGAGAGGGAGGGGAGGGGAGAGAGAAATAGAGGGAAGGAGAAGGAAAGAGACAGAGAGAGGAACATCACCTGGGGTTGGGGAGGAGCGGTCAGCGGCAATCAAGCGACAACGAAGTCCAGATCTGAGCGGCGACGATCGGGCAGCAGCGACAATCTCCAGATCTGAGTGAGAGAGGTAAGTTTCTTTTTTTTCTTTTTCTTTATACCCATTCGTCACGGGTGAATATACGTTCCGAGCCGACTCAGCCAAGAATCGGAGTCGACTCAGTCGACTCGGCTGAGTCACAACTTTTCGCTGTGAATCGACCGAGTCGACCAAGTCAACTCTGATTCTCGAAAGAGTCGATCTCCTCTGAGTTGAGTCGACCGACTCGTGGCTCGGACTCGTCTCGGAGCGGGCCGAAACGGATACGACTCGACCAAGTCGTCTCCGACTCGACCGAGTCTTTGAACCATGATTCCAAGTGATTTGAGACTTCCTACATCATACTACTACTATATGTAAATATGCTTGTTGCCAGATCAAGTATGAAGGAGATTGAAAATCTCAAGGTCAAGTTGGCAAGGGAATTCTCAATAAAGGACGGGTCCAGCGAAGAAAAATCTTGAAATGAGGATCAACAGAGAGAGAAGAAGTTGTTGAAGATATCACAAGCTGAATATGGAGAGAAGGTGTTGAAGAGGTTTAGCATGTCAGATGTTAAATGTGTAAACATCCCGCTAGGTCACTTTAAACTCTCAAAGGCACAGGCTCCGACAACACAGCAGAAGAGAAGGCTCTCACATCGGAGGTGCCATATGCATTAGCGGTGGGTAACTTGATGTATGCTATGGTATGTACGAGGCCAGACATTGCTTAAGCAGTGGAGTTGTCAACAGGTACATGAGCAATTTCGGAAAGGAGTATTGGATAGCTATCAAGTGAATCTTGAGGCATCTGAAAGGAAGTTCAGATATAACATTGTACTATGATGGCACGAACGTCAGTGTGCAGATATGTTGATTTTAACCTTACGGGTAATGTAGGCAATCAAAGGAGTACCACTGGGTATGTCTTCACATTGGATAGTAGAGCAGTAAGCTAGGTGTCGAAGCTACAAAAGATAGTTGCCTTGTCTACGACGGAGGCCGAATATGTTGCAGCGACAAAAGCTAGCAAGGAGTTGATATGGCTAAACGATTTTATGGAAGAGCTTGGCAAAAAGCAGGTGAGTCCGCCACAACACAGTAATAGCCCAAGTGCTATAAATCTTACCAAAAATTTAATCCATCATGACAGAACCAAGCACATTGACATGCGGTACCACTTCATTCTCACACTTTTGAAGGATGGTGTGTCACTGGTGAAGATACACATAAGTCAGAATCCCTCATATATGTTGACCAAGGTGGTCACGGCGAAAAAGCTGAAGACCTACTACTCACCATCTGTGGGTCTTCAACAGTAAAGATCTGGAGTTGAGTCAACAAATATCACTATGAGTTGAGAGTCAGAGAAGTGCAAGAGAGAGACGAGAGGTTGTTTCTATGTCAATAATCAGTCTCCAAGTGAGAGATTGTTAAGTTATCGAGCCTAATTATTGCCTTGACGATCATCACCGTGGGAGTTGGATTCTCATAGCGAGATCGAAGCACTCCGGGCCATGACGTGAGATGACTCCGAGTCCCAACATTTGGACGAGTTCAAAGTTTCAATTAAGGGCAAGATCGGAGTAAAAAGGGGCAATCAGAGCGACGAAGTCTCCGGAGCGATAGCCTCCGGAGTGATGGCCTCCGGAGCAGTTCACTCCGAAGCACATAGTCGAAGGATCACTTCGTAGCAACATAGCAGAGTAGCTTAGCCAAGGTGCTTATCGGAAGCGATCTAGTCGAGTCTGAAAGTGATCCAGCTGGAAGCGGTCATGTCCAAGCCTGGAAGCGGCCCAGTCCAGCCTGGAGCGGCCTAGCCTGAAAGCTTCTCTGCCAACGAAACTTGGAGAATAAGTCAAGGACAGGTTAGTAATTTAATAACATGTAACCCTAGTTATCTCTATAAAAGGAGATGCGTCGTCATTAAGGTTGGGTGTGAGAGTGTGAACTCGTTGAGAATCGAGTGCCACTGTATAGAGCGGCTATGAGGTTCTTTCTCTTCTCCTCTGTAATCTCCCTGAAAATAGTGGATTTGTGTGTAGCTCTGTAATTTTTCCCAACTTGGGTTTCCATGTAAATTATGATGTCTTTGATTGCATCTGATTTTGTCTTTCTTCTTCCGCCGTGTTGTCATTTTCCAACAAAATTGTTAACTCAACAGACACAATGTGTAATAATTTTCAATTAAAAAGAAACCAGACTACTTCTAGTTTCCTTTCGGCTCATGCTGTTCATATTATATGAATAAATTAAAAAAAATATATGAGAGTGCTTGAAAAAATTACACCCAAGCATGTGCAGCTGGGTGATAGTTGTTAAAAGTGGACATGGGTTCAAGTCTTTTAAAAAAAATGATGTAACATAAAAATCTTCTTATTCACGAAGTAAAATGCAGGCAGATACAGAATGCCCCATTGGCACTCATCATCTCCACATGTAACATACTAACAGTTGCTAAGTCCAGATTTCTTTTCGAAATCAAATTGTTGGCACAATTATTTAACCAAAACAATACAACTTTTCATTTTCAACCTTCAAGTCCCAATGCTGAATTCTTTACTGGTTATAAAACCAGTGGACAAACCTACCAAATATTCACATCTCTTCTTTATCTTTTTCTCTATTTTCTGGTATTAAAGGATCAAGGTATTATGATCAATTCTCTGCAAGCACAAAGCAGTGTTTAAAGTAGAGTATTAAATACATGAGACTATCATATTTGAATTAATGACCACTTTGGCGGCTTTTATTTCTTTTTGTGGTATTCCTCATAATGGAGTTTCAGATGGGCTCTCATTGGGGATAGACCCAAGCAACTAGTTAAATAGACATGGACCCATCGTAATGGGCTATTGGAGTATGAATATCTCATTGTGTATTGAGTCCGTTAAGATATTGTTTGTTGATGGATAATTAAGTTATAAGGTTAAGTTAGTGAAATAATAACTAGTAGCATTTTATTGGGTTAAGTAATCTAATTAACATTTGTGAGTCTTACCCAACTAAACTGTGCTTAGTCATCTAACTAAATATAAATTAGTTCTCTCTGAACCAAGGAACTAACAGAATGTGAACATGCTTAAATTAATAAAATAACATGTAAATTTAGTAAAATTACAAAATATTGATGCAATATTGTTGTGGAAGCTACTGTGTTATATAAATTATTCCTATGCATTATGTCACTGAAACCTGATTAAACTTCAATTGTTCTAGGTAAAAAAGAAATGTGTCAAAATGTCAATAAATATCTTAGCTATATATTTTTTTCCAGATTCTCAAGAGATTTATCTAGCTTGAGTTTTTTCTGAATATTGTAGAAAAACAGTCATTGAAATGACTACAATGTTTGAAGAAAATTTTTGCCAACTAGAACAGTGCAACAGCAATCTTACATATCAAGACTCCTGGATGACATTTTCCAAAGTAAATTTGCTAATCAGCACATGCATTAGATAGTGCAAAGATGTCAAAAGTAATGTGATTCAGATACAGTAGTCCTTTGAAGTACACAATCATAAAGCCAAAACAAAAGTTGCAAATATCAACTAATCAAATAGACGTCTAATAATATAAATATCATAAGCACACATTTGCATTTTGACCGCCAGGAACTTCTTCAGGATCTGATTCACTCTCTGGAAAGTTTAAGAGAAATATGATGAGATACTCAAAAAGGAAAGGAAAGCAAAAGGAAAACAAAATTTTCAAGGTTCTAACCAGGATAATCATCATTGTCAGACGTGGAACGGAATCAGAGATAGTAAAGGAAGCACATTGCTCAAATTAAAAACTAAAATCATATTCCTGGCTGAAAAAGTAAGTAAATACATGTTAAAAGGATATTGCTCTTCCTGGATAACACTTTGTACCCACAAAAGTAAACACTAGTATTCTTGGAAGTGTGTGATAACTCAAATTCTTTCTCGAAGACCAAATCAAGAGACATCTGAGCACATTTTTCCGCAGAAAGAGTCCAATAACTAGCTTCTGATCATTAATTTTCACAAAGACAGGCACGTTTTCTTTGCCCTTTGACTCCCCAAGTGAAGCCTGCATTAGACCAGACAGATAATAAACACAACATGATTGAACTATGAAAGACACATGGAGAGCAGAATTAACCTGTGAAAGGTGAAGATATTTATCTTCTTCAGGTTCACATTTAACACTTTGCCCAGGCTTAACTTCGACACCTGCAAATAGTAATTAACAGGATAGGAGCATAGTTGCATTATAGGGGCCGTTTGTTTCGCGGGTAAAACTCCGTAATTCGTAAATGACCTACTACCCAGTTACAACTACGGCGTTTGTTTGGACCGTAATTCGTAAAAGACTTACGTAACTCAACTAACACCCACTTGCAACCCAGTTACCACTCACTTACAGCCCAGTTACAGTTAATTTTGTGGTCATACAAATTTGTAATATTTTTATATTAATATTAAAAATTAATATTTAACTTTTTAATATTTATTTGCAGTATTAAAACTTTTAAAATCACCAAATAGTTAATTTTGTGGTCAACTTTTTCACTTACGACTTATACATTACGATAACCAAACACCTAAAGTATAATACACTTTCCCACTTTACATTTTTATATATCAACCAAACACCGTAAAATTTACATACATGTAACTCATTTACAATTGTAAAAGACTTTACCAATTACAACTACGAATTACGGCCAGTTACGACAACCAAACAGACCATACTTCGGTATCAAAACCAGGTAGCAAACTATACACGACCGAGCACGTCAGTTTAAGATGGGGAAGAATATGGTACATTCAAGATAGAGCTTTTCTGGATGCAAAAACAGAGGTAATGCAACTTTTCCAAACAGAGAGCACATTAACTGGACAGTAAGGAAAGATTAAATCTGCTGTGGTGTTTACAAAAATGGCGAGCTGTTTGTGAGTATAGAGGGAGATAGGTAAACTAGTTATGCATGCTTTTGAAAACACTGCTAAAAAACTACAATATGATATAGCAAGTTTACACAAGAAAAGAGGTAATAAGCAAATTTTCCAAGCAGAAAATCACATTAACTAGACAGCAAGGGAAAATTACATCTACCAGACGTTTAACAAAAATGGCAAGCTGTCATGATTATGATGGATATAGGTAGACTAGTAGTGCCTGTTAATATTAAACAAAAGCTCAGGAAAAAAAGTTCAATAGCCTGTTAATATAAACAAAAGCTCAGGAAAAAAAAAGTTCAATATCTTTTAAAATGTAAAAGTACTATTTTCCAAGCACCTAATGCGTAACTTAAATTTATTGGCAGGAACTATGTGATGAGGTTAAGAGAAACAAAGAGCATATAAGCTATTGCATATTGGTTTCACTTCTGTTATATACAATTCCAAAACTAAGAAGGGAGACAATTCCAAAACTAAGAAGGGAGAGCTTGGATGTCATCATCCCCATAAAATGACAAAATTATCTTAGTCAATCAATCAATGAGAAAGGGACACTCTGGGTAATAATATTTTGGTGAGTCCACTCAAAACTAATAGGTACTATAAACGGGAAAAAATCTTTCTACTTCTTTCCTTCTCCAAAACCCTTCCACTTGCACGTGTTGAGCACTTCAATGGAATAGTCTAAAATAAATAACATTGTGGGGGGGGAAAAGAGTGTGGCCATATATTCAGTTAGAAAACGAATGCAGAGGACAATCATCACAAGTAAAAACCAGTATATAATTGGAAGAATAAATTCAAAGTAAAACATTCAGGTAAAAACAGAAAGCGACACTAGACATATATTGGCTAACACTGAAAGTACCACTACAGAAACAACAATGCATGGTTTCATTCCTAGTTCAATTTTCCAAAATTCTCAAATGTCCATGTGTGTATGTCCTCGCAAGGATAATCCAGTATATAATTGGATCAATAAGCTTCAAAGTAAATCATTCTGGTAAAAAAACAGAAAGTGGCATAAGACATATATTGGGAAACACTACCAATACTACTACAGAAATAAATAAAAATGCATGATTTCATTCTTAGTTTAATTTTCTAAAATTCCCAAATGTCCATGTGTGTATGTATTAGATCAATAACAGCTGAAACAGTGAATTTGAATACCAAACAAACTTAACAGATATGAAGAATATATATGTCTCGAAAAATAGTAACCTTGAGGATGACAATTTTGAAATATAGAATAACAACTGCAAGCAAGTGGCAACCTGAAATCTATTATGCACTAGCAAGAGAAAAATTAGACCACATTAACAAGGAAGTAAGAAAAGGAACATTTAACATACATTCACAAAACAAACAAAAAATTGTTCATTATTTTCTTTAAAAAAGGTAAAGGTCCTTTGATGATTGAGATCACTCTATTACAACCATTACTCTAAGTAAAAAATGGTTCCTTTGGAACAAAAAGGAAAGTAGAATTTAAAGAAAATTATCATCTCAATGTCAAATAGCAGAAAAATCTGGACCAAAATGGCTACAAATGAAGGATCTAAGGAAATTAAAAGCAAAATTGAACAGCATCAGGAAAATCAAAAACTATGTAGGACTTCAAAACAAGCATATCACAAAAAGGGCTTTACTATTCCAATTACTTTAATCTATTCTAGTTTATTCTCATCATTTCAGTCAAACGCATGCAACATTTTAAACCCTATTCCTAACTTTGAACAGAAAATGGACTCATTTGCAACCATTAAACAATTATCACTCTAAAATGAACAACGGTTTCATTTACAACCCAAAATGTAAAATATATAAAAAAACTTCTCTAAATATATTATTAAAAGACAGCTCCGAATAAGAACTAAAGCACCCTTCTAAAGAAAATTTTAAGAGTTCCAACAAATCAAACCACATTAGGAAAAATCAACCAGAGTCTAGGGTTTTGGGTTTTCAAACAAGCACATAGCAAGAAAAGGCGTCCACATTATTAGTCTACTTCTGACTCATTCTCAATATGAAACCCTAGCCCTACTTTTGAGACGAAACGAAACAAAGATAAGAGCAATTCCCGAACTCGTGAACTAGAATCGAAGTAGATGTAGCAAGATCCCCTTCAAACATCAAACAAAGCAATCAGCTAACAAATGTTTGCGCGTATTAGAGAAATAACACGAAACTCGAAGGAAAATTGAACATTGTAACGCATAGAGAGAGAGAGAGAGAGAGAGAGAGAGAGAGAGAGAGAGAGGATTACCCCAGAACTCCATGATTCGATCGGATCGAGACGACGAGAGCCTCGGAGAACGATAGGAGGAGGAAAATGGAGAGGCGTTGGGGTTTTAGGGCTGAGAGGCTAGGGGCGGGTTTTAATAGTGAAAGAGTGAGAGGGCAGTGACAATGGGCAAGGCCGGAATGGGCCTCAACAAGAAATAAGAATTTATGTATTGTTCTGCAGGTGTAGATTGTAATAAAAAATTGTAAGAGGTATAAATTTTATAGGGAAAAAAAAAAGAATGGGGGTTACTAACTAGTATACCGCCGTCGGGTGACGGGAAATTGACCAAAGATGACAGCGATGATGAGAGGGAGAGAAAAAGACGGGGAGAGAGGGGGGGAGAAGGAGAGGGGAAAGGAGAGCTAAAGAGAGGGAGACGGGGAAGAGGAGAGGCGGAGAGGCGAGAGGGGGGAGAAGGGGGAGGCGAAGAGCCAGAGAGGGAAGGGGAAAGAGGGGAGTGGCGGGTGGCAGATCAGAGCAAGGGAAAGAGAGGCACAGAGAGAGGAAAAGACGGATAGACGGGCGGACACAATTTGTAAAGGAGTCACGAGAGAAAATCTCCCTCGATTGATTTTGATTAAGAATTTTAAGAAATACACTTATCACGAATGCACTGACATGTCTCTAAACCCCTCTCCCTAAATTGTCGTTGGTGCCACTGCACTTCCTTCCTCTAACTCCACTGATTTTCTTACAGATCCGCCCTAAATCCTCATGCCCAACTCCAAACTCCACCTTCTGTCTCGCATGAAGACATCCATCGTTTCCGCCAAGCTTATCCTAAGGAAGATACCATCTCTAAAAAAGTTGTCAGCGATGGAAGCAAGCCTTGGGCTTATTCTTTCGTTGGCAAGTTCCTTGGTTGTGCGATCCCAGCGGACAAAAGTTCACCATGGCCTTGCCGGCCTTTGGATCTGCAAGAGTGGGAAAATTTTTCCATGAATCATGAGTTCTATTTGCTTGTCTTCATGTTGCTACTTAGGACTATAAATGGTACCCGAAAACCCGAAAACCTGATCCGATCTTTTACTAACAGATCGGGTTTAGATCTAAAAACTAGGCCCGAAATCCTTATCGAATCGGGTTCGAGTATTACTATTTCAAACCCGAAACCCGATAACAAACCTGAAAAGAGAGTAAATGTTGTAAAATGATACTTATCATCATACATTTCACTATATTTAAATTAGTAAAATTATAAAATAAGAACTTGATCATATTATTATAAAAGCAAAGTATACAAATTTTCATTTTGCATCTAATAAAATTGAAATACAACTTTAGAAATTAACTCTCATTGAAACTTTAATACATCTATTTAAAATCCGAATCTGATCTTAATCAGATAAGGAAGAAGACATTCTGACCCGAACCCAAGTCCGAACCCAAATTTCTTATTGGGTTCGGGTTCGAATATGGCATGGATCCGACTCGAACCCGACCCGTTTACACCCTTATTACTACTTAATCGCAACAAGGTTCTGTTGGAGGGGTCGTGGTCCTCGATGATGTTGATTTGGCCATCGAACCGCGGACTTCCTCCTTTCGACCTTCATCATAATCTTCGCCTTCTATTGTGGTTTGGTTCTGCTTGCCCGATTTGCCACTAGAATATTGACTTGGGAGGTGTTGGAGTTGATTTTTGCTCGAGCTGGGCGTTTGGTCAAGTTGGACCAAGCAACTAAATAGTTATCCAATGGAAGATTTGCCAGGATCGCAACGGAGATCGACTTGTTGCGTCCCTTAGTCTTTGGCGTTGATATTGACGTTGAAGGTGAGGAAATCCCTAATTTCTACCAGATTTTTGAATATGAGCACATTCATTTATTTTGCCGCCATTGTTTCCGTTTGGACCATTGGTTTCTTTTTGTAATCACCTCTCTCACCCTAAAATGGTTATCTCGTTGGCAGCAGCTCCTCCAAGCCTAACGGTGTGATAGTCCAGATGGCCATGGTTGATCATCCCGCTCTCGTGGCCAATGATGATATCGAAGTCCTTTCGTTACCTTGGATTCACCTTGATGTTACCGTCGAAACCCTAAATCCTCTACAACGGAGGTAGTTCCCTCGACTATTGGGGTCACCCAACAGGCTGGGCCTTCGAGCCCAAGTAACAAATCCGGCAGTAGTTGGGGTAATTCGGTGGAGAAGACCTCATGAGATACTTGTTAAAATTCCAACCCCATCTCATGGGCTTCCTGTGAAGCTTGAGCCAGTCCTAATATCATGGCCTATTGTTGGTCTGCTCTGGAAGCGACAATGAGGCCGATTTGAGTACATTAGCCAGGAGCCGAGCTCCTTCGCCCATTGTCGTTAGCCACTTTTTCAAACTTTCTGTAGGTACTAAAGTTACAACCACCAAGCACAATGACGCTTCAAGAAGGTGAAAGTTGCAATTGTCTAGGCAAATACTACTCCAATAGCCATAGTGTAATCGTTGGTTGATGTGGTGACACAGGATTCCCCTGCGCTTCAATTGTTGGCAAGCGAAGAAAAATAGATAGTTTCTATCTTCTTACGCGTATCTAAGTTGACGACAAAATCCTCTTCCAAGCGATCCAAGTCCTTGATGAAGATGACCGCAGCTTTCAAATTCAGCTCAGCTTTCTGTCCAAAAGTTTTCTTACAACTCATCTAAATAACTCTCTAGCTCCTAAAGAAATTGAAAGGAGATTTGGATCGCCAACGGCGGTGATACCATTTGATTTACCTTTTATTTTTAGTTTTCTATTTTTATTTTCTTTGTCTGACTATATAAAAAAGGTATTATCACAAGTGTGATAAACTTACGCATTAATTGATGAGTATGTAAAAAATGAACAAGTAGCGTGCAAAAAATAAAAAAGATAAAATACTTTTATAAATAATAATGAACGTATCATATTTTATTCCTTTATGTAATTTATCATTCTGTTTCTGAAATCATACATATAATGTGTATGAGAGTGCATCTGTGTTGTACCAAACAATTGCCAACTAAACTTAGTTCTTAAAATTGTTGTGGATTTATCATAAAACATGTTTAGTTTACAACCAAAAGTTATCAAATCCAACCGAAGGGAGGTTTTCTCTCGTGATTTATATAGAAACTTTGTTCGTCCGACCGTCCGTATGTCTGAGAGAGAGCAGCTGTCGACCCTCTCCTTCTTCTTCCTCTCTCAGCTCCCCCTCCTTCCTCCTTCTTCCTCTCTCCCCTCCTTCTCCTCCCAATTGATCGGTCGATTTGTCATCGATAGTGACGTTATACTAGTATGTATTTATAAATTTATAAGCATGCTACTCAAGTGGGCTCATCTGGATCAGTACCTGAGTCTCAAATATGTCCTGATTAAAATCTATAACAAATCTTTGCCCCCGTCCAGCTTTGCCTTATTCTGAGCCCTAGGGGTCCGTAAAAAACTTTTCTCGGTGCATGGGGACATGACTATGTTGTGCTTTAGAGTTGGAAGGAGAGCATAAAGAGACCATTATAATAAAGCAGAAGAAGAAATAAAGACCAATTTGTTATCTTACCCAACGAAGAAAATATTCAGGTATTATCATTCCCTTATCAATCGAAATGATATATTTCGGTCCTTATCTTTCTTTTTTTCCCTGTCTGTAATTGTCTCTCATTAGGGTTTGAGAGGATTTGAAGCTAAGTGTTGGGTTGATTTGGATCTTGAGTTATGATCAATTTGGATGTTAAAACATATAGTTTATTGGATTGAGACCATTTTGAACTCTGTTTATGCTAAGAGAAGATAAGATGATTCTCTTATTGATCCCACAAATAACAAGGGTAATACCTTGTATTTATATATAATCCTAAGTATAAACCATAGTAGGTCTAAAGAAAGAAAATCTAGTTAATATATAGTTGTACATATATTCAACATCCCCCTCAAACTCACGATGGATAAAAAATCGAGAGTTTTGAAAAGAAGTAGCAAAGCTGAAGAAAATTTGGGCTTTCATGAAAATATTATCTACTTGCTCTTGGAAGGAATATAGGAAAGCGTAATCTTCTTAGCAGTGTATTTCAGGCGAGTTACATGAAAATCAACTTCAATATGCTTAGTTCGCTCATGGAACACATGATGCAAGAGATGACACTCTTGTTGTCACAATATAAGGAGATATAAAGTGGAATCAGAACATTAAATCATGCAACCATTTTAGCTCCATGGAGGTGTCATCCATTGCTTGATACTCAACCCAAGTACTAAATCGGGCAAGAATGTCTTGACACTTGCTATGTCAAGAAATAAGAGATGATCCAAGAAAAAAAATACAAAAACCAGTGATGGAAGGACAAGTATCGAGATCATCTGCCCAATCAATACTGAATAAGCTCGAAAAGTGAAGAGAGAATCAGAAGGGAAGAAGTAGAGACCAAGTCATGATTCTACGGAAATAGTGAAGTACACGACGAAGAGCTACAAAATGTGTTGATGCAGGAGCACTGACAAACTGGCTTAAGATATGTACCGCATGAGAGATGTTTGGCTGAGTAGCAGAAAGGTAGATAAGAGCTCCAACAAGTTCTCGACAATGTGTGGGCTATGGTAGAGGATCATCATCATCTTTGTGAAGCTTCAAGTTCAGCTCCATGAAAGTAGATACAGATGGAGAATCAGCAATAGATGGATCATGGAGAGTAGCACAATCAAGAAAATTAGAAATATGTTTCTGCCATGAGAGTAGATAATGTCGAGAAGAGTAAGCAACCTCAATACCAAGGAAATAACGCAAAAGGCCAATATCTTTCATCTCAAACTGACTCTGGAGATGCATCTTCAAAGAGGTAATAGCAGCAGGTCACTCCCAGTAATGATCATTCATTACATAGAGTAGAAGGAGAATAATGCCTCATGGAGATGCATGATAAAATATGGCATACTCAACAAAACTCTCCATGTGACCGATAGAGATAGACGACACCTCTCAAGCCATGAGAAGCTTCTTTGAGACCATGGATAGCACGATGAAGACGACAGACATGACCAAGTGGAGCAAAAACTACAGGAGGAGGCTGCATGTAGACCACCTCAGATGAATCAATATGAAGTAAGACATTTATGTCCATCTAATATATGGGCCATTTACGAACCGAAGCAACAACAATAATAGTGCGAACAAAAGTCATATTCATAACTGGAGCAATATCTCTTCGTAGTCAATTTCGTATTCTTGTGAAAAACCCACAGGCCACTAGTGTTTTCCATTGAACATGCGGGAAAACTTACAAAAGAATTGAGGAGCGAAATTACAAGTAATTCTTTTAAGAAAGAAAAAGGAATTAACAAGTAGATCTCCTTTGAGATTTCTGGGAAAGTATACCGGTGGGAATCTGATCAGGCGCGGTCACTTTATCCCGTTGACGATGCAATCGGTCGGATGTTCAAGCCTTCTCGGGAATTTTCTTTTAACCTGTTTTCGAAAATCCTCTGCAGATGGAAGACTGTAGGAGAGAGTTGAATCTCTGGAGCTCTGGAAGCTTGGAAGCAAGAGGGCACCTTTGGTTAAGGGTCTTTTAGATCTCTAAAATTTTTAGCACTTCGTCCCTCTTACAAAGAGCTATTTATAACCAAATAGGGGTGTAACCGCCCCCTTGAGTTCAATAAGGCTGAATTAGTCTGTTAACTTCGCGCTAGGCTTGATATAGCCTATGACAAAGCTAAAGGTGAGCCTCTGGAGAAGCTAGGGTGTTCGAACTCACCTGCACGTCTCCACTTATTGTGGGACTAAGTGGGCGGATATAACCGTCCACTAAAGCAACTAACTCCAGTATTAGAAGTGGAGTTACAACTGCTAATCCCCCTAGGGGATTTGAGAACGGTCAGATGACCTGAAAAATCTGGCGGAGCTAGATGAGAGCTTCATGCAAAGTTCATCTTAAAAGCTTCAAGCGAAGCTATATTAGGCTAGAATTTAACCCATTTGATGAGCTAGCGCGAAGCCTCAGGCGAGGCTAGAAATTTAGCTCAGAACGGAGCTTGACAAAACTTCAAGCGAAGCTTGTGAGAAAGATTCTCATGCAAAGCTAAGGTTAGCCCTCTGTGGGGTTGATTGAAGCTTCATGTGATGCTTGAGACTTGGCCTTTTGACAAGGCCATGAGCTACTTCAAGCGAAGTAGCCCCTTTGGGCTCATGCAAGGTTAGGTGTTGACAGACTTAGTCTGGAGTGGGCATAAAATTGTTCATCAGCTCGTCCATGACTCTGACTTTTATAAATGTCACTGAGCATAGACGTCGTTCAAACCGATTGAAATGCTGCTCGGAAGCTTATCTTTTTGGAGTGTCAGCAAAACCCCCTTCAAAGTTTTCATGAATCTATAATGTATTCGTACAGATTCTAAAACACTTTGAATCTGAAGCCTGATACCTATATCACTTAGGTCAGGAAAATCCACTGGGTGCAACTGTACACTGAAGTGGGTAACCAGATTGGTTTTATCCTAAGAATTCTATAAGGAATAAGCTTTCAGCGGAGCTAAGATGAAGCTTCAGGTGAAGCCAAGGATGAGCTCTCAGCGGAGCTGGAATAAAGCTTCAAGCGAAGCTAAAAATGAGCTCTCAGGGGAGCTAAAGCTCTCAGCGAAGCTAACAAAACATCCTACGAAGCTAAAGAAGGTGTTTGAGTGAAGTAAGCTAACTTCGTCGCCTTGGGTTTTTCGTCGTTTCAAATTAATTTGAAATGACAGTTTGCGCTTCTTTTGAGGAGGCGAAGCTAGACACTTCTGTGTCTATAAAAGCCCAACTGGCTGAAAGAGAAATTATTTTCTCTAAGTGTTTTTTGAACTTTCAGAGATATAGAAAATCTCTTTCTTCTTCATTCAAGCCTTAATCTCTTCCAGTCGAAATTATTTTTGATGACTCCTAAGCAACGACCTGGGAAGAAAATCGCCTCCTCAGCGGCGGTGGACGCTGCACCCCTAGTCATCTAATGCCCCATCGCGGGTAGGATTTTCGTCCTAGAGATTTCTTCTCTTTTTGAAAGCTAATTTTGGCTAAAATCCCCCACGGGTTTGCAAAGATCCACCAAAATTGGTGATCTTCAGGGAGTTCAACTCCCTTGATTTGCCTTTATCAAATTCTTAGGGAATTTGTTTCCATTTAATTCCACTGATCAAATATTAGAAAACCCATTGGTTCTTCTCTAGACTTCCAAGCAAAGCTGGTACTTGGTGCCTTTCGCCTTCTCTGTGTTAGAGATGAGAAGTTAAGCTTCGGAGCGAAGCTGGATAAGGGATTTATCCCTTTGGAGCTCCTTGGACATGATTGCCTCTTAAGCTTTCATGCGAAGCTAATCTTTTGTGACTTTTTGCACTCTGCCTTCATGCAGAGTGCGAAGTTAAACTTCGGCGCGAAGCTGATGCTGAGCTAGCTTCGCTTTTCTGAAAAGCGAAGCTATGCCTGCCCTTTATGACTTTCTGCACTCTGCCTTTGTGCAGAGTGCGAAGTTAAGCTTCAGAGCGAAATTGATACTGAGCTAATTTCGCTCGACAAGCGATGTTATGCCTTAGAATTTTTTTTGCATTCTTTTTCCTTTTTGTCCATAGGCTAACATATTTGCTCTTTTTTTCTGTTTTTGCAGTGTACTATACTCCCAGCCTATTGAACAGCCTCTTTGGATTAGTCAGGGATTGGATAGGAACGTCAGTCTGGAGTTCCATATGTTGTTTTCTTTATTCAGTGAAATGAGCACCTAATCATAACGTCTTGATTCAAAGTGAAGACCAGCGCATGATGAGGAGCACACTGACCACTTCTCCTCTAGAAGACCATGATCGAAAGATCTATCGGAAGCCCGGCTTTATATTTGAGAATATGGCGCCGACACGACTTAGCAACTGCTATCCGAGGAAGGGCAGTAAATTTTCACTCTGAATAGCGAGAAGTATTACCTTACGTCAAGTAAGCGTCACTTCCCGCTATCTTCTTCCAGTGTGTGACGAGGCCCAGAAAGATGAACTAGCGGTGACCCGGACTATTAACTCGATCCACGTGGTAGTTCTAACAGCTTTCTCTCACGGTTACACTAGGGCAGGTCCGCCTCGGTGTATATTGGTCCGCACCCTGGGAACGTCCTACAAAACATCCCGGTGGGGGAGAAAACCAGCCATGGCCCAGACTTTTGGCAACCAGTCTTAAAGGTTAGCGACAACTATCCTGCAATGAACTTCAGAGCCCGGGTTGGATTCATCCTCCGAAGGCCTGGTGGAAGAACTTGACCCTGTACATCCTGGCTTACTCTGGGGAGGACCTAAAAAGAATTGGACTTCGTGAAGTTGTTATGGCCATATGCTATGACATTCACATGAGCGTTGCAAATTTTTACGCCATCTTGAGCTGTACTGCCCAGCCACAGGAACTTTCTTCACTCCCATAGGCGAACTGAGTATGGCTTTACATGAGATATGGGAGGTATCTACTTTGCCAATGGGATTTTTCCCTCCCCTATGAGGAGTATTTCCCTTGCGAATCGGAGCTGGCATTGTTAGAGAAACATGAGCTTGTTTTGTTCGAGACTTACAGAGAGCTGATGTGCCACTTCTATATCTGCTTGGATGTGCACGGCAGTTACAAGGGAAGTTCAAATAGCTTAAAAAGCTGAGCAGATTATCTATTTCCCACTCTAGAGAAAGCTCCTGAAGAAACTCGATTCGGGGTGGTAGAGGAGGACATCCTTCGAATGATGAGAGAGCACAACCACGGAGACGTCCTTCTGGAAGAAGAGATGGTATCTATGAAAAGGAAGATACCTTTAAGAGTTTTCATCACCAAGCTCGCCAATTGATATCCGAAAAGTGCTTTTAGTTGGCTTTCTGTCAGTTTGGTTGAAGAGGTGTGTGTTGGCTCAAGGCCCATCACTCTAGTTTGATGATGATTAGCTCATGTAGTTATAGTAATAATAATCTTGTATTTATAATAGTTTTAGATTTATGATCAAGATCATAGTAGGTGCTTAGCTTCAACAAAGGAGTTTTGAGAGCTAACACATGTAGATTTAAGAGCTCGCGCGTCAAGATCGCATCAAGCACTCGGATGGAGTCAAACTCTTTGGATCGTGTTTGAATCGAGTCGACTTGGAGAAGGAGTTTACAAGAAGACTTCAGTTTATGTTTAGTTTAGTTGTGTTTAGATCTTGTGTAAAAATAGATAGTGTTGATATGCTCAAGTTCACACGCGCGCGCGCACACACACAAGTTCAATATGTTTGGTTTTCGGTTTAACCGATTTTGGATTTCAAGTTTACATATATTTTCATGAATAGATAGAATCAAAATAAGTTTACATGATTTAATGTATATTAGAATTCATATACATATATGTTTCATATATTTAGAAAAACTTATTTTGATGATCCTATTCATGTGTTTAGAGGTTTGTAATTAACAAAACTTATTTTGGATTTCATGTCAAAAACATATATATATAATATATATATTAAATATATATATATATATATATATTATATATATATATATATATATATATATATATATAATATATAATATATATATATATATATATATATATATATCATTTTATGTGTAGTTGGTTCTATCCATACACAATATGCTTCAAATGTGTTTCAATATCATACTTATGTATTTATACAAGTTTTGGAGAAAAATGGTTTTTCTTTTCAAAATTCATTTTTCAAAAATACAGTTTTTGTTTTAGGCCAAATATTTTATATCACAAAAATAGTTCAAATAGTTTGTAATATATGTTAATTTTGGTCACACATATTTGTTATTCAAATATCCAACAAGAACTGATTTTTGTGAAATTTATGAGAATTTATGGGATTTTATTGGAGTTAAAATAAACCAAGTTTCAAACCAGTAATATTTGCCAGAACCAGCTGGCGGTTGACCGGACAGTCAACCGGACCAGAGGTCGGTCGACCAGACTGGTCGATCGATATGCACGAGGACGTGCACATGGCCAGCCTTGTAGGCCGGTCGACCGGGCTGTTGACCGACTGTAACTACCCATGTCTCGGGTAGTGTCGATCGAAACTGACAGACTGTGTGTCTTGTGGACGGTCGATCGGGCGGTTAACCGGTAGTGCCTAACGGTCGAAAATTCGATCTTTGGCTGGTCGATCGGAAAGTCAATTCTGACTTTTTCTGGCTGCAACGGCTAGAATTTTTAGGGCCTATAAATAGGACCCCTCTTGGACTGTTTTGTATAAGATTTGAGAAGAGGATTTCTACCAGTTTTCTAGTGTCATCTTGCCCATTTTCTAAAGATTTTCAAAAGAGTTTTGGGCTAAAAATGTTTTTTTTATTTTGTTTTCAAGGGTTGAAAAATCAGAGAAAAATAGAGTCTTGGGAAATGGTTTTTGGAATTTTTTCTTATCTCTATCTAGTATTTTTCCCAAAATTTTTCTTTGTGATTGTTTTCCAAACACCTTATTTTCTCATACTTGAGCTATCATCTCTTTCCTATCTATAGGATCTTGTTTTTGTGGGAAATATTGTTTGTGGTCTATTGAGATCACCAAGAGTTGTTTGTGGTCTATTTGTGATCACCAAGTTGTAATCTTTCCTTTACTTTGACTTTGTGTCTATCCTTCTAGTGTAGAGGTGATTGTGCTTTGGGTTTGTGGCTATCCCTCTTGTGTAGAGGTGATTGTGATTGTTGTTTGGCTTTGTGCCCATCCCTCTTGTGTAGAGGTGATTGTTGTTTTGACTTTATGCCTTGCCTCTTGTGTAGAGGTGGTTGTGTTGGAGAGAGAAGTTATATACTCCTAACTTCGTAATTACAAATTCCTCAGTGGAGGTTCCCTTTGTGGGAAGTCTTGTGTGGACGTAATGTAAATCCTTCTGTGTGAAGGCAGGGACGTATAGCAGTAACTCGAACCTTGAAACATATCTTGGTGTTTGCGTTGATCCACTATCTCTAAACTCTATCTCTCTTATATTTTGTATTGCTTTATATTGTTCATATCTCATACATGATTGGTATTGTTTGTGTGCCCATACTTGTATTGAACCAAGAGAGCTTCATATAGCACTTCAACTCTTAATCTAGAGGAATCAAGAGGATATAGTCTAGAGCCCTTCACGGAGAATTCGGCTACACTCTTTGATTACATATAGTGTATTGTAACTGAGTTTTAATTCCGCATCATTTGTCATTAGATTAGCTTATCACCTATTCACCTCCCTCTAGGTGTATTTTCAATTAGTATCAGAGCCTACGCTCCTGATATTAAGTTTAACCACGTAGGAGTGAGATCTTGGATTGCTAATCTAGATTTGTATTTGTACACATATATTTTATACACTCGTGGATTTCATGACCCCCTCCCATGTGTGATGTTATCAACATTGATATCTGGAAGTGTAAGATGAGTATATACCTTAAAACCTTAGGAATGCATGTTACCTTACACTACTAATAAATCTTATCTTGGTAATAATAAGTATATAGAGGCCAATGCATAAGCCTTAGAGGCACGTAGGCGCACTCTTAGCAAATATCATCTTTCTATTTTTTCATTGTGATTCCGCTTTTGCAGTGTGAAACACATTGACTCTGCCGAGCTACAACGACTATTTTCCATTGATTTTGCAAAGGGAAAAACTTAAAAAAAGGTGTCAAGGAGCTAAATTACAAGTAATTTGTAAAGAAAATTACAAGTAATTTGTAAAGAAAATTACAAGTAGATCTCCTCTGAGATTTCTGGGAAAGTGTGCCGGTAGGAGTCTGATCAACGCGCGACCACTTGTCCCATGATGATGCGAGTGATCGATCTTCGAATGCTATTGCTTAGGAATTTCTTCTGCCTGGTTCCGGAGATTCCTTGAGAGGGAGGAAGATCTTAGAGTATTAGCACCCTGAATTTATCCTTGTAAGATTAGAGAAGTGATTCTCTGAATTCTTAGAAGTAAGAGAGCAGATCTCTTATTGGCTTATGCTTTGAAGCCACCAAAGAAGCTTATGCTCTTCAAAAAGCCTCTTGGACTTGAATTTTTTCTAGCCCCTGAGCCTAACCTACTAGTGGGGCTATTATAGGCTCAATAGGGAGTTATGATTCTCTTGATTGTTCCCCTTAATGAGAGATCATGGGTATAACTACCTATTAATCCCCTTGATTGGCTCCTCTTAATAAGGAATCATGAGTGTAACTACCCATTAACTCTCCTTAATTGGCTCCTCTTAATAAGGGATCATCCCTTGATCTTCTCCAGTTAATTGAGAGATCTCCCCTGATCTTTTTACCTGATTGGGAGAGTCAAAGATCATGTCAAGCAACTGCCAAATTTGATCTTGATCACAATGACTTATCGGGAGATTTGATTAGTCAAAGATGACTATAAAAGATTCACACCTCTTAATAAGGGATCATCCCTTGATCCTCCAGTTAATTGAGAGATCTCTCCTGATCTTCTTACCTGACTGGGAGAGTCAAAAGATCATGGCAGGCAACTGCCAAATTTGATTTCAATCAATATGATCTTATCTAGAGATTTGATTGGTCAAAAGTGACCATAAAACACCCGCAATAGGGCTAGTCTAATAAGCTCGTAGCGGAACTAAGGGAAGCTTCTGGCGAAGCTGTAAGTTAGCTCTCTGGAGCTATGAAGAGCTTCATGAGAAGCTAGAAAGAAAGCTTTCGGAGAAGCTAGGATTAGCTCCGACAAAACTGTAAGTTAGCTCTCTGCGGAGTTATGAAAAGCTTCATGAGAAGCTATCATGAAAGCTTCCGGCGAAGTTAGAATTAGCTTTCGGCAAAGCTAAGATTAGCTTCCGACGAAGTTGTGAGTTAGCTCTCTGTAGAGCTATGAACAGCTCATGAGAAGCTATCAAGAAAGCTTCCGACGAAGCTAAAATTAGCTTCAGGCGAAGCTGAAGTTAGCTCTCTGTGAAGAGCTTCAAGGCGAATCTAGTCAAACTTAGCCTCTCAGTCGAGGCTATCCCTTTTGGCTCATACGATGCTAAGTTAAGCTAACTTAGCATCTTAGGCCTGCTTAGGTCTCTTCAAAGATAATCTTGGTTTACTGTCTGCTTCACTGGATTAGTAGAGTCCAAGTCGCTGATATGTCCCTGGAGATGGATAAAAA